>RWGY01000045.1:5298968-5468794 GCA_007726485.1 Eragrostis curvula | reverse complement strand
AATATAATACGATACCCTGGAATACTCTCGGGTGAAATGCTACAACGGGTTATCCGTACGCTTGCGGATATTCTATTTAAACATGACAAACCTTATAATTCATATCTAGTACTTGTTACTAGTTGTGGATTATTTGGTTAAATAGTGCAAGTGAACAATTCCATAACCCCCGGCGTCTCCCCGCGGTCGCGTGTTTCCCGCGTGACCGTAAGAGACGCATGTGTGATTTTTGCAGAAAATCATTACTAAAAGCCGAGAGAAGACTAGGTTCTTCAAAGTTTTGAAGTCTGCGGCCGACTGACTCCATGAAGACCTGACTGCTAAGCAGCTGAAGATCCAGGAGCAACAGGAGTAGCTGGCTAGACTGAAGGCTGAGTTGTCAACTGCTCATAAGGAGAGAGCTGAGCTTGAGCTTGCCCTCGCAGGTAATGTCTTGGAGCCATTACTTGTCATGTTTTCTGAGTGTGTGGACTCATGTAACCTGTTTTGTTTTGTAGCTCAACCTAAACTGACCAAGGATGACCTGGACGAGTTTGAACTGTTGAAGAGGAATGCTCCCTTGCTGAGAGAAAGCGTGGCCAAAGCGAATCTTGAAGCTGAAAGCAAAGCTAAGGCCTTGTCGGTAGCTCTCCGAGAAAAAGACGCCCTCAAAGTTGAACTGGACGCCTCGAAGACTGACTCGGACCTCCTCCTTGCCGAGAAAGAAGAGATTCAAGGTAAGGGTCATGAATTAAGGTCTTTGACCAGTTTCTTATATCTTTGCTGAAAGACTTTGATTTTGCAGGTGAACTGATGACTTTGAAGGGAGAAAACACTTCTCTCATTCAAAGTGCCAGAGCTGTCTGCCAATTTACTTGGCCAGTGCCTGAAGAAATGCCTGAAGGTCCTCTGCCTGCTACGCTGGCACAAGTCCCTGAAGCACTGAGAGCTCATTGCAAGTCGGTCGCCGAGTATGCTGCTCGTCATTCTTTAGGAGTGGTCAAGTCACTGTACCCCAAGATTGACTTGGCATCTTGCAAGGAGGGCTATGCCAAGGGTACAACCATTGAGCGGGCAAATCAGCTGTCAATGGAGGCCGGTAGCTGCGCAGAGGAGTTGGTGAAGGACGTTCCTTTGTCACCGTAGTTAGGGCTTGTAGGGATTCCTGTAAATAAAACAATTAAGTAGTTGTATGCAGGATTGGACGTTCCGAGTGGTTAATGATTTGCTTTTTGCTGTTAACTGTCTTATGTTTATACACTCTTAGCCATTCCAGCAGTATTAGACTATGAGTCATCATATGCACAGGAGTTAGCGTAGGAGTTTCACAATCAGAGTAGTTATAACAATTTATATTTGATATGAGATGAGTGTTTGTCAGTCGGAGTTTTCTGTAGACTGTTTTCAGAGACCAATTGCCTCCTTATGTTTATGCACTCTCCGTTGGAGCTTCACAATCAGGATGGGCAAGGCTTACATAGTCATTCAGAAGAGATCCGAGACATATACTCATGTGTTGATTAGCCCCCTGGCTCTGTTATGTCTAAGGTAGTTGGACATAACAGAGTCAAAGATGAAGTAGACAAAAAGGAATTTTCGTTTTATTCATGTGATGCATAAATAATGCTGTTGTACAAGTATGAGTTGTGAAAAGGCATTAAACAAAGAAGCGACGTAGCTGATCAATGTTGTGTGTATGTGGCAGAAGATGCCCATTCTCTCGGCGCAGTTTGTACGATCCAGGCCGAGTGACTTCGTGTACGACGAAAGGTCCTTCCCAAACCGGTGATAGCTTGTGTCGGCCTTCGGTAGACTGGATCTTCTTGAGAACGAGGTCACCTACTGAAAAGGCGCGATCTCGGACTCGTCGTTGATGATAACGTCTGAGCTTCTGAAGGTACACCGCAGACCTCCGAGATGCGTTTTCTAGCAGCTCTTCTAGCTGGTCAACGGATTGAGTCAGTTGTTCATCGGATGGCTCCTCTCGATAGTTGGTTACTCGGGGAGATCCAAATTCGAGTTCGGAGGGGAGGACCGCTTCTGCTCCGTAAACCAGGAAGAAGGGCGACTGTCCCATAGGACGGGTAGGAGTGGTTCTGAGTGCCCACAATACCGCTGGGAGCTCTTGAACCCACCTGGAAGCATGAGATTTAAGTCGGTTATACAAGCGAGGTTTTAGTCCTTGCAAGACCATACCATTGGCTCGTTCAACTTGCCCATTGCTTTCGGGATGGTAAGTGGAGGCGTGGCACAATTTGATGCCAACGTCCTCGCAGAATGCATCAAACTCTTTGTTCTTGAAGTTGGTGCCGTTGTCGGTGATGATCCTGTTTGGAACGCCAAACCGGAACACTATGTCTCTGACAAAGTCGATTGTCCGGGAGGCACATAGGTCACGTATGGGCACAGCTTCGATCCACTTGGTGAATTTATCCACCATAACTAGGAGGTGAGTGAATCCACCTTGGGCCTTTTTCATAGGCCCAACCATGTCAAGCCCCCAGACCGCAAAAGGTCAGGTGGGAGGTATGGTTTGTAATGCTTGTGCTGGCATGTGTATTTGCCGTGCATAAAACTGACAACCTATACACCTTTGAACAAGGCTGGTGGCGTCAGAGACTGCTGTTGGCCAGTAGAATCCTTGCCGATAAGCTTTTCCCACTATGGTGCGAGACGCTGCGTGGTTACCGCATACACCCGAGTGGATATCCTGGAGAAGCTGCTGGCCATCTTTCCGAGTGATGCACTTCATGTAGATGCCGAGTCCTTCGACATCTCTTCTGTCGGCACTTTTTCGGAATAACTCGCCGTTGATGACTTTATACGCCTTGCTTTTTCTGAAGAGAGGTTCATACTCCTCCTTTTTGCTAGGGAGTTTTCCATGTTGTATAAAGTCAAGGAACGGGAGTCGCCAGTTTTCTTCTTCCGGGTTCTCGGAGATGTCTACAGCCATGGCTTCCGCATCAGGCTGTGGTTGCAGCGGTTCCTTTGGTGGGGCTTCCAGATCCTTCTTGATAGAGGAGGCGGTAATGACTTCCATGAAGACTCCTAGGGGAACAGGTTCCCAGCCGGAGCCTATGTTGGCTAGTCGGTCTGCCTTTTTGTTATGATCCCGATGAACGTGGACATAATCAAGTCCTTCGAACTTGTTCTCAAATCTGTTGACCACTTGAACGTAAGCAATCATGTCCTAGTGAACACAAGACCAGTGTTTCTTCAACTGGTTGACAACCAGGAGAGAGTCGCCCCATACTTCAAGATGTCGGATGCCGAGTGATGCAGCTATTCGTAAGCCGTGTAAGACAGCCTCATACTCGGCGGCATTATTTGAAACTTTAAAACGTAGTTGCAGGGCATAACTCAACTCGTCTCCACTAGGGGAGATTAGTAGAATGCCTGCGCCACCGCCTGAGAGTTGCAATGAGCCGTCAAAATACATGACCCACTCTTCAATCTTCTTGGGCTTGGGAGGAACCTGGGTTTCAGTGTACTCGGCTACAAAGTCGGCGAGAGCTTTCCCTTTTATGGCCGTTTGAGGCTTAAACGAAAGTTCATAGGTGCTTAGCTCAATGGCCACTTTGCGATTTTGCCGGTCGACTGTTTATTCTTGAGAACATCCCCGATACCATGAGAGGTTATCATGGTAATTGGGTAATCTTGGAAATAGTGGATGAGTTTGCGGGAGGCCATGAGCAACCCGTAGGTGATCTTGTGGATGTGCGAGTACCTGACTTTTGAGTCGGACAGAACTTCGCTGACAAAATATACCGGTCTCTGAACTTTCTGAACTTGACCGGCTTCTTCTCTTTCTACGACAAGGGCGGCACTGACTACGTGAGTCGTCGCTGCGACGTAGAGGAGAAGAGGCTCGTGTGGGTCCGGAGGAACTAGGGTCGGCGGTGAACTCAGAAACTCTTTTAACTGGACAAAAGCGTTCTGAGCCTCCTCGTCCCATACGAACTTGTCTTGTTTTTTGAGGAGTTTGAAGAACGGAAGTCCCTTTTCGCCGAGTCGTGATATGAAACGGCTCAGAGCTGCCATGCACCCTGACAAACTTCTGAACATCACGCTGGCACTCTGGGACTGGCATCTTCAGTATTGCTTCGACTTTCTCGGGATTAGCCTCGATGCCACGATGGGTGAGGATATAGCCGAGTAATTTGCCGGATGGAACACCGAAGACGCACTTCTCGGGATTGAGCTTCATTTTGAATTCTCGCATGCATTCAAAAGTGGCTCGACTGTCTTCAATGAGGTCATCTTTGTTCTTAGTCTTGATAACCACATCGTCGATATATGCTTCGACTTTGCGCTGCTCAAGGAGACGGGCCAGGCACTTCTGGATGCAACGTTGATATGTTGCTACCGCATTCTTGAGGTCGAAGGGCATTGTTAGATAACAATAAGCGCCAAAGGGAGTTATAAAGGACGTTTTGAGGCAATCCTCCTCTTTGAGTCGGATTTGGTGGTAGCCAGAGTAACAATCAAGGAAACTCAATAATTGACACCCAGCAGTGGAGTCTACAACTTGATCTATTCTAGGGAGCCCGAAAGGATCTTTCGGGCAAAACCTATTGAGATCTGTGTAATCAACGCACATACGCCATTGTTTATTCTTTTTCCTAACGAAAACAGGATTAGCAAGCCAGTCGGGGTGAAACACCTCCTTAATGAAGCCGGCTGCTAAAAGCTTAGTTACATCATTTCTAATGGCTTCTCTGCGGTCAGGTGTGAAGCGTCGCAGTCGTTGCTTGATGGGTTTGGCCGTCGGGTCGACGTGAAGAGCATGCTCGGCAATTTCCCTTGGGACTCCTGGCATGTCAGAGGGTTTCCAGGAGAAAATGTCAATGTTGTCCTGTAGGAAACTGACGAGCGCGAGTTCCTATTTAGCATTCAGGGATGTCCCGATGTTAGCCGTCTTGGTGGGGTCACTCGGATCGAGAGTGATCTTCTTGGACTCGGGCTCAACGGGTTGGACGCTGGATTTGGAAGCCTTCTTTGAAGGGACCGAGTTGTCCGCGTCGTTGGCGTCTTCTTCAAGGTTGAGCATTGCCTTGCCGAGTTCTGCCTCTTGGGTCGCCGCGAGCTGGAGTGACTCGGCTTCACAAGCATAGGAAATCTTAACATCGGAGCGGAGCGTAATGACTCCTTTTGGAGCTGGCATCTTCAGAACTAGGTAAGTATAGTTCGGAATAGCCATGAACTTGGCCAAAGTTGGCCTGCCAATGATGGCGTGGTAGGCTGACTCAAAGTTGGCTACTTGGAAGCAGATGTATTCTTTCCTGTAATTGTCGGGATTGCCGAATTGAACAGGGAGAGTAATCTGTCCGAGTGGTAGGGCTGAGGTGCCCGGGATGATCCCATGGAAGGGGGAGTTACTCGGCTGGATGCTTGACCTTGGGATTTTCATATCGTCAAGTGTTTTGACAAATAAGATGTCAAGAGCACTCCCTCCATCTATGAAAACTTTACTCAGCTGGACGCCATCGATGATCGGAGAAAGGATCAAAGGATATCTGCCCGGCTTGGGGATGTAGTCTGGGTCATCTCGTCGATCAAAGGTGATAGGTACTTCGGACCACCGTAGATAATGAGGTGCGTCAACCGAGATCGTGTTGATAGCTCGGCTGGTGAGCTTCTGCTTGCGTTTGGACTCATATGCGTCTGGACCACCAAAAATGTGGAGGCATTGCTTAGGTTCTTGGTAACCATCTTGGTCATCTTCATCCTCAGCCTTTGGGTCTGCCTCGGCCTTCTTGTTGGTGTAGGTCATGAGCCCCTTGAGCTTCATGCAGTCGCGGACTTTGTGAGAACTCTTTGGACCGCCATGAAAGATGCAAGGTTCGTCGAGGAATTGCTCGTAATTGGTGGGTTCTCGAGGCCCACGCTGCTTCTGAAACCGAGACTTGTCAGCTACTGCGACTAAATCATCGCCCTTACGCTTCTTGTCCTTCGAGCCTGATCCTTTAGGTTTGTCCGACTTGTTCTTGCTATCTTGGCGTCTGCGGTAAGAGTCTTTGTCGCGCTCAGCGCATAACTCGTTCCCTGCAGCATATGAGTCGGCTAAGGCCAGCATCTCTCTAACAGAGCCGGGATAGCCTTGACCCATTTTGTGGAGCAAAGGTTGGTCGGTGCAACCGTCGATAAAGGCTGAGATGACCTCTGTCTCGGTGATGCTTGGTATCTCGTTCTTCTTTTGTGAAAAACGCTGGACGAAGTCCCGAAGGGACTCGCCCTCCTTCTGCTTGATCATCTTGAGATCTCTGCTCTTGGCGGGTCTTTGTGCCGTTGGCTTGTATGTATCAATGACTGTGTGGCGAAGCTCATCCCAGGAGTTGATAGACCCGGGTGGCAAGTTAGCTAGCCAACGTCTTAACGGCGGAGCTAGCATGATGGGAAGGTAGCAGGCCATGACAGCTTTGTTGCCGCCAGCGATGTGAACGGCGAGGGAGTAGGTATTCAACCACTCGGCCGGATCTCCTTTTCCATCGTACTTCTCAACTCCTGGCAGGCGCATTGACTCGGGAAATCGCGCCGAGTTGCGGAGCCTTCGGGTGAGAGCTTGCAGTCCGTCGATGTCGGCTGAGTCGTCGTCCGTGTGACGGTCGTTGCGTCGGGGAGAGCCGCTATGGCGTGGAGGTGTGTCTCGGCGTTCATCGTCGCGATGGCGCCTGTCACGGTCCTGGTCGCGGTGTTGGCGATGACCGTCACGGTAACGATCTTCATCGTGGCCGTTCCTGCGTTGGCCATCTTCTCGGCGATCTTCTCGGCGTCGGTCGTCCCGATGTCTGTCGTCATCACGACGCCGGCGATCATTGTTGTGGTCCCGCTCCTCTTCTTGTCGGCGGTATTCTCTCCGCGGGGCCTCTCGAGGAGGTGTGTCTCGAGGTGGAGTTCTCCTTGGTGGCGATCGCGCTGGCGGGGTTGGTGACCGGTCAGGGGAGCAACGTCGCGGCGAGCGAGATCGTCTGGGTGATCGTCGTCCGGGTGATCGTCCGATGCCGAAGCGATCATAGTCATCCTGTCGGGCGCGTTCTCGATCTTCTGATCTTTGGCGTCGTATGGCATTGATATCTCGGCGAGCATCAAACCCAGGTCGAGCTATCACCTGGCGGTGAAGATTCTGCTGGGGAGGTCCTTCCGCGGCTGCCGGAGTTCGTTGTCGGTTGTCAGTCGGATTTTTCAGGAGCCTGCGCCTTCTGTTGGACGATGATGAGCTGGGAGCCCGAGAGGGAGTTTGACTCCTCAGGAGGGTGGCAGCTTCAGCGTAACACTTAGCTTTGTCGAGCAGAGGCGTGATGGCTGCTGGCGAGAAGTTTGGGTCATTTATGGCCGCCTCGACTTGGTCAAGGATGGTCCTGTTGGCGACCACGTTCTGCTCCGGTGTCCGAAAGGCTTGATGACCATTGACGTCAACGAAAAGTGAACGTTGGAGATCGCGTGATCTGCCGTTGTTCCTTCTTCTAGGAGAACGATTGTAGTCATCAGGATTCTCATCTTCCTCAGGTATCGTGCCGAGGGCACCTTGATTGTTTAGTCGGGATTGGTGAGCCCGAGCTGCAGCTGCAGCAGAGGACTCAGCGTTCATTGCAGTTAGGGCCGCCGCGGCTGCTTCGTCAGCTGCCGTCGTGGCTGCCGGGGCAGGAGTGACGGTGTTTGCTGCCGGTGGTGGCCCTCCTGGTGGGGGTCCGGGTAAGTTAGCCGCGTTACCGTCCTGAGCGGTCAGATCACCTATTACGGCGAAGCACTCATACGGCATGGGCGAGGATGAGCCGTCCGAGCTGTAACCGGCGTTAGTTCCTTGATCTGTCGGCTCGTACATGGAGTCCCAAATTGAGGTATCATAGGTGTCCATGTGATCTTCCCGGATGCAAGCAACCAGGTGGAAGGACATGTCTCCCTCTGATGCTAGTAGATCCTGCACGCCTCCCCGGAGAAAAGTATCAGCAGAATTGCGCAAACCGAAGGGAAACATACCATAGCGTTGAGCCGGATAGTAAATCAATCTTGGTGAGTCGGGTCTGAAGCGGATGTTCTCCAGAGCGGATCTTATCTCGGCTGCCGAATAGTCCGAGTAAGATTCGATCTGAAGCCTGGAGAAGCCGGACTCTAACTTGGAAAGAGAAGAGTCCGACTCGATTTCGACCCCAGTATTCGGCGAGTTGACGGGGACGAGGTTGCCGATGTTGTCGGCGACGAACTCCAAGCTCCCGAAGCTAAGCCGGGCGCCTGGAGTGAAGTTGTTGATGAAGCAATCCATCGTAGTCGACGGAGAGGATCCCGACGCACCCCCTACCTGGCGCGCCACTGTCGAGGTTATAGGACCTCGATAGATTTGTTATGGGGGCGAAGGGACCAAGAATACGATGGTGAACACGAGACAAGGAGTTTAGACAGGTTCGGGCCTCCCGGAGGATAAAAACCCTACGTCCTGTATGTCGTGGTATTGATTGTGTATGTTTGAGAGGAGATCCCTGCCCGCCTTATATAGTCGGGGGTACAGGGTTACATGGAAAGAGTCTTAGTCGGTTACATCATGGAAATACTTGGAGTACAAGGCAAGAAGCCTTTCCTACATCCATCCGAGTAGTACAACCTTCCATCTTGTATCGTGAACTACTCGGTTTCTTCTGGGCTGGTCCGACTACCCTTGTCAGGTTACTCGGCCCTTTGGTCTTGAGGGTACCCGGGGGTCATGGTAACGACACAGTGCCTAAAGAACATATTTTCCACAATATTCTAATAGAAATTGTTTGAAGTCAAATACACATATATGATATTCAAAATTAATCCATCGTGGCAAATATGTGCAGATGACAAATATATTAATTCTCAAACTAAATGCTTAAAAGTTTTTAATTTTAAAATCTTTGAAGATTGGAGGAAGCATCAAACTTGTACAAAGTTAACCTCTTGGACTCAACCTACCGTTGGTCAGACAGCACAATTATATATTTTGGTGTGTACGCAAGTATATCAAGAAAACAATTTGGTATGGATGCAAATTATTGACCCTGATTTGAGTGGATTTATGTACGCGTACCTCATCACATATGCGCCACGGCAATGCACGTAGAGTGACCCCTTCCAGCATTCGGCGTAGCGATGTTCAGGACCCCAGTATACCGGTTCCAACGAATCTGATCGTACATCGGCTACTACACATGCTGGGCTACCTTGGCGTACAAATACTCTGTGTTCTCACTCCCCGGTCGCCGATGAGAACACCTGCAGTTTATAGTGCAGCGGTGGCCATTTGGTGCTCAAATCCCTTGCCATATTTATCTTCATCGTCACCGTACCGTCATAATTAGGAGCATCCGGGATCATAAACACCTTGTAGTGCAGGGAGACGCGTGGATCGAACGCCAGGTAGGAGAGAGTGGATCCCAGGCCGGGGTCGGATGGCAAGGACGGCGGCAGGAGCGCCCAGCGCCTCGTCGCGGGATTGCACACATAAATTGTGTCACTGAATATGCCGTTATCGAAGAGGAGGTGGCCGTTGCAGTGGTCGAGGATGGTGTCCCACCGCTCGTACTCGTTGTCCGGCATGGAGCTAAAGTGCCGTCTATACTGGGGCCGCTGCCCCTCGAACGGGCGAAGAAGTGTGGCCGCCCGTGGTTGCAGTAGTTGTCGAAGATGCCGTGAACTGTCGAGGTTATAGGGCCTCGATAAATTTTAACTGGGGGCGAAGGAACCAAGAATACGATGGTGAACACGAGACAAGGAGTTTAGACAGGTTCGGGCCTCCCGGAGGATTAAAACCCTACGTCTTGTATGAGGTGGTCTGTATTGCGTATCTTTGAGAGGAGATCCCTGCCTGCCTTATATAGTCGGGGGTACAAGGTTACATGGAAAGTATCCTAGTCGGTTACAACATGGAAATACTTGGAGTACAAGTCAAGAAGCCCTTCCGGATTACGCCGAATAATAGAACCTTCCATCTTTCATCGTGGACTATTCGGTCTCTTCTGGGCTGGTTCAACTACCCTTGTCAGGTTACTCGTCCCTTTGGTCTTGAGGGTACCCGGGGGTCATAGTAACGACAGTACCTTCAAGTGCTTTTTGATTGATCCAGTGGTTTGCTTCCGACTAGTCTTCTCTCGATGCAGGAATTGATCTCAAGTGATATTGATAAATTAAAAAGGACTTGACCTGAATCAAGTTTGAGGTACTTGACCTCGGGTGGATCAAGGCCAATAGGGCCTTGAATTAGGCATGCTGTCAGTAAACACCCAATCCTGAATGATATCAGAAAAAGTTGGATGAATGCTTGTTGAAGCTAGTTTATATGAAAATGCCGTGTATAGAACAGCACTCAGTTCTTAGAGCTGAATAAGTCCAAAGAGGAGATTTGAATAAAGTCAGCATCCGAGTCTGTCGGCTAGAGTTTAAAGCATACTATGTGGATAGTACCCAACTGACTGAGTCGGCCTAGGCTGAAAAGCATGCCTACAAAATTGAAAATGATGAATGCACGATCAGTGCATCATACTAATGTAGTCCCCGAGTTACTATGTAATCTGTAGAATTGTATGGTAACTCAAAGTGAGCATAAATCAAGAAATACGATCTTGATCTAAGTGATAATAAACTCAACATCCGAGTCTGTCGGCTAGGGCTTAAAGCATACTATGTAGATAGTATCCAACTGACTGAGTTGGGTTAGGCTTTGAAAAGCATGTCTACAAGTCTGAAAATTATGAATGCACGATCAGTGCATCATACTGATGTAGCCCCGAGTTACTGTGTAATTCTTAGAATTGTATAGTAACTCAAAATGAGCCTGAATCAAGAAATACAATCTTGATCCGAATGGATGAATGTACTATCAGTGCATCATACTGATGTGTTGAAAAGTAACATCCATCATATAAGGAACTCAGGTTTTCCTGCGCACAAGGCAATTAGAACAGGAGATCACAATGAGTCTCAGCCAAGAACTTATCATTCCAGACTGGTGTCTAGGTCCATCCAGCTTAGATTAGCCAGAGATGATTACAACCCGTAGCCCCCAAGCTGTTTCTCAATGAAAACAATTAAGAAACAGAAGAGGATAAATTCTAGGTACTATCCGAGTTAAATTGTTAAGGATATAAGACAACCCGTGTACCTGGAAAGTTTGCCGATAAAATGGTGGAACTCACGCAAGTGAGTCCACGTGGACTAGCTCCCGAGTCTATGGATAATTAGTATAATTATGTACGGACTCAAAAAAAAACTAGAAAACTTTGGTTATATGCTGAAACGAGCCTGACTGATGATACAGCCATATAAAATTGGTGGAACTCATGCAAGTGAGTCCACGTGGACTAGACCCTGAATTTGTGGATAATCAGAATGATTATGCGCAAATTCAGAAGAGACTAGAAGCTGTTTTGATTGAATATGATACTCTGGTTGTAGAGCTGGATGATATACAAATAATCACCTGTTAACCTTTCATGGATGACGATCCGAGTAATCCATCCTTATCCACCGAGTCACATGAGTACTATAACAAGTTTGTCTTTGTTTACAGAATATGGACAGACCCTTTTCAGAACCTGAACCTGAAATGTCGAGTCGCATTCGTCCTTCCAGATTCCCCGTTCATGCCTTTATAACCAGTTGTTGGTTTCAGCAATTGCCTCATCCTCTCCACCATGGCTGGCCGTAAGAACTCAAGGCGTGGAGAGCCTTCCTGCGTCGCAGCACCACCAGCCCCGGGCGATGCGCGGCCGCCACCAGCAGTTCCCGCACCAGCAGTAGCTCCAGCACCTGAGCCTGTGCCTCTCGAGTTGGTCGAGGTCCACAATGAGCCTCTGCTTGCAGTGATTCCTCCTCCAGCTGAGATCCATGCGCTGCCGAAGTTGATCGCCATCTCCTCTGGCGAAGAGGATGAAGGTGAGCCACGCACGAGGTACCCGCCGGAGCGCCACGATCTGCTAATCAAGCCTTCGCACATCACCCACAGGACCCGCAGCCGCCGTGGTTGATAGGTGTAGGTCTTGTGTGATAGGCTGGAGCAGCTGATGCCCGCCTGAGTCTCCTATAATGCATATCTCATTTATTTCATGATGTCTGTCTGCATCTTCATTTCTGAGTGATTTGCCTTGTCTGCATCGCACTACATTTTGTTACTAGTGAAATAAAGAGACTCAATTTGCTGTATTCAACTGAGTCAAGTTTAATTCAACTAATGTGTTCAATATCCGAGTAATCATCTGGTTAAGGAGCAATCATATCTTGGCCGAGTGATTCAGCCGAGTGATTTCTAGGGCTCCAAATTTCCCGCCCGTTTGCAGCCCTAGCGTACCGAGGAAGCCAAACGGTTGGGAATCCAGGCCGTAGAGATAAAATCGGGCAACCTGTGCCGTAGGATTCGATTTTTTTGGCTATAAGACCAGATCTTGCTGTAGCAACAGCTCGTTCTTCTTGCCTTCCCATTTCTCCTTGTTACTCAAATCCCTAATCTTCCCTCACTCAACCTCGTGGCACAATGGCTGGAGAAGGAGATCAGAGAGAGATGGAGGCAATAGTGTCCGCCGAGGTGCGCCCATTCGATGCCTCAACGGGCGCGAGTTCTTCTCAAGGAGCAGCTGCTGCGGGGTGTGCCGGAGGCGGACCTACAAACACCGCCCCCCTCACCATTATTCCAGATGCCGTCGAAGAAGAGGAGGCCAATCCATGGCCTATATCGATCTCCTCCGAGTCTAGATTGGAGTACTTGGTGGAGATGGGTTGGCTGCCTCCCAAAGAAGTCATCGGCTGGCGTGCAGCAGAAGGGGAAAAATTCCCATCCCCTGGGCCAGGTGAAATCGTTGTCTTTGAGTCCTTCTTCCGCCGCGGATTTGGATTACCCGCGCATCGGTTTCTTAGTTCACTCTTGCACTTTTACAAGATTCAGTTGACTAACTTGAACCCTAGTGGGATTCTTCACTTGTCAATATTCATCACCCTGTGCGAGTGCTTCCTGGGAATTGAGCCCCACTTCGAACTATTTAGAGACTTATTTTTCTTGAAGCCTCAGCCATCAGCCGAGAAACCACAATTGATTGAAGGTGACGGTGTTCAGCTTCGTAGGAAGAACAAGTACTTTGACTGCAGACTGACTTCCTCCAACAAAGGGTGGCACTTAGAATGGTTCTATTGTGCCAACGTCCTCCCTGCTCTGCCCAAGTTCGAGAACAAGTATCCTGTGTATGAGGATATCTGGAAGAGCAAACCGAGCCCAGCAATGTCAAGGGAGTTGAAGGAGCTGCACAATTTGATCGCTACAGTGAAAGAGCCGAGTAAAGGGGTTCTCGGTCCAGCCATAGCGCTGAACTTTTGACTGAGAAAGTTCCAACCTTTGAAGGCAAGAGACTTCCCAGCTTGGTTGTGGAGGGGGTCCGAGAGATCCTAACCAAGAGCCGATCCCTGGTGGGTATCGTGAGGTTAGGAAGTTCCGAGTCACATCCCCCAAGAATGACTTTTCCTTGTCAAGGGACGACGTTACCCTGCTGAAGCCTGATGGCAACTTTAAGTGGTTTAGCTATTGGCAGAACGAACCTCGTCCTGCTGTAAGTATTGTTTTTCCCACAAATACTTGTTATGGAGTAATTTTTTCTAAAGAAAGGCTGACTGTTCTGAATCATTTCCTTCTGCAGGGTCATGACAGGTTTAGGAGCCTCGGCCCTGACCCACCAGTGATTGATGATGCTAACCTGAGACCTCTGTAAATCAGGGAACAAAACATCGAGTTGGCTGATGATGAAGAGATTTCTGACGGGGAACTCGATGCCTTGTTTGGGGTCCTGAATGGGAAAGTGATGAAGAAGGTGGTGGTGGAGACCACGAAGGTGGAGAAGAAGAAGAGGATCCCTTGGCCACCAGCAGTAAAGATGGGGATCATGGTCCAGGTGAAGAGGAGTCTGCTGCTGCTACACAACCTGCACATGCTGGTGAGTCACTTTTTCAATGTGAAAGGTGAAGTAAAGCTAATCAGGACCGTGATGCTCGTCGATTAGGTCTTGAACACACTGCGGGTCATGCTTCTGGTAGTCAACAGTTACTTGGCCGCTCTGTAGCTCCCAAGCGTAAGCGGAACCCTTCTATAGTCATCTCGAGCTCTGATGAGGAGGAGCAAGGGGAGACGGATGATGTTGAGCTCTTGGCCGAGAAACCAGCTGACTCAGGGGTCAAGAAGGCTAGGAGAACCAAAGCTCAGGTCCGACACCCTTCTCTAGCTGCTCGAATTTATAGACAACTACTATTTCCTTATAATAGAAAATGTCTTGTGAATGCCACTGCTGAGGGAGATGTTAGCTCTCAAATGTTGAATGCCATTGCTGTTGAGGTGCATGGTGATGATAGAGATGCCGGCATAGGGAAGGATCTTGTCAACGCGGCTGTGGCCACTCTGGATAAGGAGTTGGCAGTTGTTGAAGCCATTGCTGAGGGAGGAAGGGATACCAGGGTCAATGATCCTGATGAGGAGATGACCAAGGAAGTTGTCTCAGCTACTGACTCAACTGAGCAGCCAGCTCGAGCCCCTAGCAAGAAAAGGGTTAAGCCCCAGAAGAGACTTAGGGTTTCTAACAGGTAAGCTTTTTGTGGTAATCTTCAATTACCTTTCTGTTAAGTGTGTTGATTAACTATCTATAACTCAGCCTTTTTCGCTTTGCAGCCTCCCAACAGATGAAGTGCCAGTGATGACAGCTGAGATGACTACTCCTGCAGGAGGATATGTTATTGCTGAGACAAGCTCAGCAAACATTGTTGCCTCAGAGCCGACGTCTGCTGTTGGTGGTGACGGTGAAGGGGAACCAGAGAAGGTTACTCAACAGGTGGTTGAGTCTCAAGCTATGGTGCCTCACACTTCTTCATCACCTGCTGTGGAGATTCAGATGATGAGCCTGGAGGATCCCTCGGTGAACCAGACTCATGACTTAGGTGGTGCCAGCTCTTCCGAGCCCCATCCTGAGGTTGAAGATCTTCCTCCTCCCTCGATTGAGTTTAACCCAGCTCTATTTGAGTTTTGAGAGAGGAAGAAGAAATCTGGGTCTCTTTCTTTTGAGTTTGCCGAGGAGAAGGTCGTATCAACGAAGCAGAGGACGAAGAGGAGTTTGACCTGTCTGAGAATTAGCTGATTGATCTGATTAGCACTCGGCAGGTAGATTTCCTGACTTCTCTTTTTTGAATTGTGTTAATGAGAGTAAATGCCTGATACTTCAGAGTTTTTGTAGAAAGTGATTGCCAAGAGCCGAGAAAAAACCAAGTTCTTCAAGGTCTTGAAGTCTGCAGCCGACTCACTCCATGAAGACCTGGCTGCCAAGAACTTGACGATCCAGGGGCAGCAGGAGGAACTGGCAAAGCTAAGGGCTGAGTTGTCAAACGCCCACAAGGAGAAGGGCGAGTTTGAACTTGCCCTTTCAGGTGAGGTCTTTGGACTATTTCTTTTTAGAGTCTCTGAGTTTATTGACTCACTCTGCTTGCTGTGTTCTACAGCTCAGCCAAAGGTGACCAAGGATGACTTGGATGAGCTGGAGTAGTTGAGGAGGAATGCTCCTCTGTTGAGGGAAAAATTGGCCAGGGTGACTCTTGAGGCTGAAGACAAGACCAAGGCCTTATCAGCAGCTGTTCAAGAAAAGGATGCTCTCAAGAATGATCTGGATAAGCTGAAGACAGACTCTGACGCCCTTCTTGCCGAGAAAGAGGAAATTCAAAGTAAGGTTCGGGGATAGAGTTTGTCAACCAATATTTGCATTGTTTGTTAATTGTTAGTGGTTCTGCAGGTGAACTGGAGTCCCTGAAGAATGAAAACACCTCTCTGCGACAGAATGCTGGGGCTGTCTGCCTGTTCGTGTGGCCAGTTGCTGAAGAGATGCCCGAAGGTCCTCTACATGCTACGCTTGCCCAAGCTCCTGACGCTCTGAGGGCACACTGCAAGTCTGTTGCCGAGTATACTGCTTGTTATACCTTAGGTGTCGTTAAGTCTCTGTACCCCAAAGTAGACTTGCCAACTTGTAAGATGGGGTTTGCTAAAGGCACAACTCCTGAGCAAGCAGCTCAGCTAACGACAGAGGCCAGTAGCTGTGGTGAAGAGTTGGCTAAGGATGTTCCTTTGTCTCCATAGCTCTCAGCTGTAAGGAAATCCTGTAAAGAAACGATGAAGTAGTCATATGTAGGATTAAATATTTTGATGATGGTGTACTTTTGTAATGAAAAAGCTTTTGATGATTTGATCCTGTCGTTTATCTGTCTTATGTTTATGCACTCTTAGCTGTTCCTACTGTATGAGACCGTGGGTCAGCATCTGCGTAGGAGTTAGCACGGGTGTTTCGCAATCAGAGCAGATATGATAGTTATAAAACTGTGTGGGTGACACAGTGAGTGTTTGTCAGTCGAGGTTTCTGTAGACTGTTTTCAGAGACCAGTTGCCTCCTTATGTTTATGCACTCTCTGTTTGAGCTTCACAATCAGGATGGGCAAGGCTTACTTAGTCATTCAGAAAACACTCTAGACATATACTCATATATTGATTAGCCCCCTGGCTCTGTTGTTATTAAGATCATTAGTCATATCAGAGCCAAAGATGAAGTAAGCAGAAAAAGATTTCATTTTATTCATATGAGGCATAAAATAAGGTTGAGTACAAGTATGGGTTGCAAAAATGCACTTAAACAAAGAAGCGACGTAGTTGATCAATGTTGTGCGTGTGTGGGAGGAGATGTCCATTCTCTCAGCGCAGCTTGTATGACCCGGGCCGAGTGACTTCATGTACGACGAAAGGTCCTTCCCAAACCAGTGACAGCTTGTGTCGGCCCTCAGTGGACTGAATCTTCTTGAGAACGAGATCGCCTGCTGAAAAGGCACGATCTCGAACCCGTCATTGATGGTAGCGTCGCATTTCTTCAAGCTGGTCCACAGATTGACTTAGCTGCTCGTCGGATGACTCCCCTTGGTAGTTGGTTATTCGTGGAGAACCAAATTCGAGTTTAGAAGGAAGAACAGCTTCTGCCCCATAGACCAGGAAGAAGAGTATTTGTCCCATGGGGCGAGTTGGAGTAGTTCGAACAGCCCACAGTACTGCCAGAAGCTCTTGAACCCATCTGGAAGCATATGACTTGAGTCGGTTATACAAGCGAGGTTTGAATCCTTGTAGGATCATACCATTGGCTCGTTCGACTTGTCCGTTGCTTTCGGGATGATAGGTGGAGGCGTGGCATAGTTTGATACCGACGTCCTTGCAGAATGCGTCGAATTCTTTATTCTTGAAATTGGTGCCGTTGTCGGTTATGATCCTGTTTGGGACGCCAAATCGGAATACTATGTCTTTGACAAAGTCAATTGTCCAGGAGGCACTAAGGTCACGTATCGGCACTGCTTCGATCCACTTGGTGAACTTATCCACCATAACTAAGAGGTGGATAAATCCACCTTGGGCTCTCTTCATAGGTCCGACCATGTCAAGCCCCCGGACCGCAAAAGGCCAAGTGGGAGGTATAGTTTGTAGTGCTTGAGCTGTCATATGTATTTACCGGGCGTAGAACTGACAACCTTGACATTTTTGGACGAGACTAATATCATCGGTGACTGCTGTTGGCCAGTAGAATCCTTGTCGATAGGCTTTACCGACGAGGGTACGAGAACCTGCGTGATTGCCGCATACGCTTGAGCGAATGTCCTGGAGAAGTTGCTGGCCATCTTTTCGAGTAATGCACTTCATGTAGACGTCGAATCCTTCAACATCTCTTCTGTCGGCGCTTTTTCGAAATAACTCGCCGTTGATGACTTTATACGCCTTGCTTCTCCTGAAGAGAGGTTCGTACTCCTCCTTTTTGCTGGGGAGCTTTCCATGTTGTATAAAGTCTAGGAACGGGAGTCGCCAGTCTTCTTCTTCTGGGCTCTCGAGGATGTCTACAGCCATGGCTTCTTCTGCATCAGGCTGCGGCTGCAAGGGTTGCTTTGGTAGAGTTTCTACGTCCTTCTTGATAGAAGGTGTCGTGATGATTTCTAGGAATACTCCAGGTGGAATGGGCTCTCGGCCAGAGCCTATGTTGGCGAGTCGATCCGCTTTTTTATTGTGATCTCGGTGAACGTGTACATAGTCCAGGCCTTCGAACTTGTCTTCAAACTTGCCGACTGCCTGGACGTAAGCTATCAAGTCCTGGTGAACACATGACCAGTGTTTCTTTAATTGATTAATCACCAGGAGAGAATCGCCTCGTACTTCAAGATGTTGGATGCCAAGTGATGCGGCGATGCGTAAGCCATAGAGGACAGCCTCATACTCAGCAGCATTTTGGAAACTTTGAAGTGTAACTGGAGAGCGTAGCTCAATTCGTCCCCGCTAGGAGAGATCAGCAAGATGCGTGCACCACCACCTGAGAGTGGTAGCGAGCCATCAAAATACATGACCCATTCTTCTATCTTCTCAGGTTTGGGGGGGGGGGGGGGGGGAACTTGTGTTTCAGTGTACTCGGCTACGAAGTCGGCGAGAGCTTTTCCTTTAACTGCCGTCTGGGGCTTGAAGGTTAAGTTGTATGTGCTCAGCTCAATGGCCCACTTCGCTATTTTGCCGGTTAACTGTTTATTTTTGAGGACATCCCCAATGCCATAACCAGTTATCATGGCAATTGGGTGATCTTGAAAATAATGAATCAGTTTACAGGAGGCCATGAGCAACCCATAGGTGATCTTATGGATATGAGAATACCTGACCTTTGAGTCAGACAGGACCTCACTGACGAAATATACTGGTCGCTGGACTTTCTGTACTTGACCAGCCTCTTTCCGTTCTACAACAAGGGCGGCGCTGACTACGTGGCTTGTTGCCGCGATGTAGAGGAGTAGAGGTTCATGAGGATCAGGAGGGACTAGAGTCAGGGTTGTGCTTAGGAACTCTTTCAACTGAATGAAAGCGTTCTGAGCTTCCTCGTCCCAAATGAACTTGTCTTGTTTCTTGAGAAGTTTGAAGAATGGGAGGCCTTTTTTGCCGAGTCGTGAGATGAAACGGCTTAGGGCGGCCATACATCCTGACAGCTTTTGGACATCATGCTGACACTGTGGGACCGGCATCTTGAGTATTGTCTCAATTTTCTTGGGATTAGCCTTGATGCCATGGTGGGTGAGGATATAGCCGAGTAATTTGCCTGATGGGACGCCGAAGACGCACTTGTCGGGGTTTAGTTTCATTTTGAACTCTTGCAAGCACTCGAACGTAGCTCGAATATCTTCGATGAGGTCATCTTTGTTTTTGGTCTTAATGACCACGTCATCGATATACGCCTCGACTTTGCGCTGCTCAAGGAGGTGGGCCAGGCATTTCTGGATGCAACGTTGGTATGTTGCTGCCGCGTTCTTGAGGCCGAAAGGCATTGTTAAGTAAAAATAAGCGCCAAAGGGAGTGATAAAGGATGTTTTAAGACAATCCTCCTCTTTGAGTCCGATTTGGTGGTAGCCAGAGTAACAATCAAGAAAACTTAATAATTGGCAACCAGCGGTGGAGTCTACAACTTGATCTATCCTAGGGAGACCAAAGGGATCTTTAGGGCAAAACCTATTTAGATCTGTGTAATCAACGCACATACACCATTGCTTATTCTTCTTCCTAACTAAAACAGGATTAGCAAGCCAGTCGGGGAGGAACACCTCCTTGATGAAGCTAGCCGTTAAAAGCTTAGTTACATCATTCCTAATAGCTTCTTTGCGGTCTGGAGTGAAACGTCGCAAGCGTTGCTTGATGGGCTTGGCCGTCGGATCGACATGTAGAGCGTTCTCAGCAATTTCCTTGGGGACTCCTGGCATGTCGGAGGGCTTCCAGGCGAAAATGTCAATGTTATCCCATAGGAAATTGATGAGCGCGAGTTCCTATTTGTCGTCTAGAGTTGTCCCGATGTTTGCCGTTTTTGATGGGCCACTCGGGTCTAGAGCGATCTTCTTGGACTCAGGATCAGATGGCTGGATGCCGGACTTGGAAGCCTTCTTGGAAGGGACCGAGTTGTCAGCGTTACTGGTATTCGACTCCAGATTAATCATGGTCCTGCCGAGTTCTGCTTCCTGCGTGGCAGCCAGCTGAAGTGACTCGGTTTCGCAAGCGTAGGAGAGCTTGACGTCTGCACGGAGGGTTAGGACTCCTTTAGGTGCAGGCATCTTCAGAACCAAATAAGTATAGTTCGGAATAGCCATGAATTTGGCCAAGGCTAGCCTGTCGATGATGGCGTGGTATGCTGACTCGCACTTGGAAACATATGAACTCTCTTCTGTAATTGTCAGGGTTTCCGAACTAAATAGGGAGAGTTATTTGACCGAGTGGCAAAGCAGATGTGCCTGGAATAATCCCATGGAAAGGGGAATTACTTGGTTGGATGCTGGATCTTGTGATCTTCATATCGTCGAGAGTCTTGACAAATAAGATGTCGAGGGCGCTCCCACCGTCGATGAAGACTTTACTCAATTGGATCCCATCGATGATTGGGGAAAGGATCAATGGGTATTTGCCCGGCTTGGGGACGTGATCCGGGTGATCGTGTCGGTCAAAGGTGATGGGCACTTCAGACCATCGAAGGTACTGGGGTGCATCAACCGAGACCGTGTTGACAGCCCTGCTAGTGAGCTTCTGTTTTCTTTTGGACTCACAGGCGTCAGGAGCACCGAAGATGTGGAGGCATTGCTTGGGTTCTTGGTATCCATCTTGACCATCGCCGTCTTCAGTTTTTGCGTTGTCCTCCGCCTTCTTGTTGGTGTAGGTCATGAGGCCTTTGAGCTTCATGCAGTCATGGAGCTTATGTGAGCTGTTAGGGCCCCCGTGAAAGATTCAAGGCTCATCAAGGAACTGTTCATAGTTCGTGGGTTCTCTTGGCCCGCGCTGCTTTTGGTACTTGGACTTGTCGCCAACAGCAACCAGGTCGTCGCCTTTGCGCTTTTTGTCTTTTGAGCTTGATGCTTCGGGCTTGTCTGACTTGCCCTTACCATCGTGGCGTCTGCGGTAAGAGTCTGTTGCATTCTGCACACAGCTCGTTTCCTGCTGCATATGAGTCGGCTAAGGCCAGCATCTCTCTGACAGAGCCGGGATAACTTTGATCCATCTTGTGGAGCAGTGGCTGATCAGTGCATCCGTCTACAAAGACTGAGATGACCTCTGTCTCCATGATGCTTGGAATTTTATTCTTTTTCTGGGAGAACCGTTGAATGAAGTCTCGGAGAGACTCGCCTTCCTTTTGTTTGACCGTCTTGAGGTCTCTGCTCTTTGCAGGTCTTTGAGCCATTGGTCGATATGTATCGATGACCGTGTGGTGGAGCTCGTCCTAGGAGTTGATAGACCCGGGAGGCAGATTGGCTAGCCAGCGTCTTAATGGCGGGGCTAGCATGATGGGGAGATAACAGGCCATGACAGCTTTGTTACCGCCCGCGATGTGCACGGCGAGGGAGTAGGTGTTTAACTACTCAGCTGGCTCTCCCTTCCTGTCATATTTCTCAACACCTGGCAGCCGCATTGACTCGGGAAAACATGCCGAGTTGCGGAGCCGGTGAGTGAGGGCTTGCAGACCATCAATATCGGCCGAATCATCATCCGACTGACGATGGTTCTCTCGCATATAGTCATCGCGTCATGGAGGTGTGTCCCGTCGTTCCTCCTCATGATGTCTATCGTGGTCGCGGTCACGGTGTCGACGGCGATCATCATAGTATCGATCGTCGCCACGGTGACCTCTTTCTTGATCGTCATCTTCACGGTAGCGACCGTCCCGGCACCGCTCGTTCTCCCGTCGATCTTCTCGGCGGCAATCATCTCTGCGTCAGTCGTGGTGGTGGTGGTGGTTGTCCCGGTGCCTGATGTTTCGGTCACGTACTTCTTCTTGTCGGTGATGTTCCCATCGTGGGGCCTGACGAGGAGGTGTGTCCCTAGGTGGGGTTCTCCTGCGTGGTGACCATGCCGGAGGTGTGGGTGATCGGTCGACAGAGCGGCGTGGCGGTGAACGGGATCGTCCAGGTGGCCGCTGTCTTGGTGACTGTCCGACACCAAAGCCGTCCTGTCGGGCGCGCTCCCGGTCTTCTAATCTCTATCGACGTATGGCGTTGATGTCTTGGCGAGCTTCAAAGCCGGGTCAGACTACAACCTGGCAGTCAAGACTTGGCCGGAGAGGTGCCTCGATGGCTGCCGGAGTTGGCTGTCGTTTCCGATCAGCACTTGGATGGTCCAAGAGCCTGCGTCTTCTATTTGATGATGATGAGCTGGGAGCCCGAGAAGCAGTTTGACTCTTCAAAAGGGTTACAGCTTCGGCGTAGCACTTGGCCTTGTCAAGTAAAGGTGTAAGTGCTGCCGGTGAGAAGTTTGGGTCGCGTATGGCCGCCTCGACCTGGTCGAGGATGGTTCTGTTGGCGACCATGTTTTGCTCTGGAGTCCGAAAAGCTTGATGACCATTGACATCAACGAATAGAGAGCGTTGTAGGTCGCGAATAGAGAGCGTTGGAGGTCGCGGGACCTGCTGTTGCCTCTCCTTCGAGGAGAACGGGTGTAGCCATCTTGGTTTTCTTCTTCCTCGGGTATCGTGAGCAGGGCACCTTGATTATCAGTTGGACGTTGATGAGCTCGAGCCGCGGCTGCGGCGGAGGTCTCAGCGGTGTGGCCGGGAGCGCCTGTCATTGTTACTAGGGCAGCTGCAGCTGCTTTGTCAGCTGGAGTCATTACAACATCTTGAGCGATAGTGTTAGCAACTGGTGGCGGTCCTCCTGGTGGGGGTTGAGGTAAGTCAGCCCCATTACCATCTTGAGCGGCTTCGGCAAAGCACTCATATGGCATGGGTGAAGACGAATCACCCGAGCTGTAGCCGTCGTTGGCTTCTTGACCCATGGTCTGGTACATGGAATCCCAGATCGAGGTGTCGTAGGTGTCCATGTGCTCTTCTTGGATGCAGGCGAGCAGGTTGAACGACATGTATCCTTCTGCAGCTAGGAGATCCTGCACTTCTCCTTGAAGAATTGTATCAGCAGAATTGCGTAAACCAAAGGGGAACGTACCATAGTGCCTGAGCTGGATAGTAAGTCGGGCTCGGCGGATTGGATCTGAGGCGAGTGTTCTCCTGGGCAGATCTTATCTCGGCTGCTGAGAAGTTCGAGTAGGATCCGACCCGAAGCCTGGAGAAGCCGTACTCTAACTCGGCGAGAGAAGAGACCGGCTCGAACTCAACTCCAGAAGTCGACGATTTGGCAGGGACGAGGTTGCCGATGCTGTCGGCGACGAACTCCAAGCTCCCGAAATTGAGCCGGGTGCCTGGAGCGAAGTTGTTGATGAAGCGATCCATCATACTTGACGGAGAGGATCCCAATGCACCCCCTTTCTGGCGTGCCACTGTCGAGGTTATAGGGCCTCGATAGATTTTAACTGGGGGCGAAGGACCAAGAATACGATGGTGAACACGACACAAGGAGTTTAGACAGTTTCGGGCCTCCCGGAGGATAAAAACCCTACGTCCAGTATGAGGTGGTCTGTATTGCGTATGTTTGAGAGGAGATCCCTGCCCGCCTTATATAGTCGGGGGTACAGGGTTATATGGAAAGTATCCTAGTCGGTTACAACATGGAAATACTTGGAGTACAAGTCAAGAAGCCCTTCCGGATTACGCTGAGTAATAGAACCTTCCATCTTTCATCGTGGGCTATTCGATCTCTTCTGGGCTGGTCCGACTACCCTTGTCAGGTTACTCGGCCCTTTGGTCTTGAGGGTACCTTGGGGTCATGGTAATGACACGAACCGAATGCGGCAGCAGCTTGCTGCTGGCCAGAAGCGGGGAGCCGCGGTGGCGGAGAACGCCCGGCAGAAGTGCCGGCATGCGGCAAGGTGGCGTGCCAGGATCCGGTTCATCTCCTAGCTAGGCGCTCGATGCCGTTGAGGAGGACGGCGTTCTTTGTTTAGGGTTGATTCAGATGGCGGCGGCTTTGGTGGTCTCCTTCGGGGTTGATGAAATGTGGCTGAACCTTTGACTCCAAAAGAGCCCACCAGGGCCAAGGCCAAATCTTCGCCTTTCATTGCTTGGTGGAGAAAAAAATCTGCTGTGAGCCCACGGAACAAATAGAGCAAAGCAAAATGTCCTGCTGTGAGCCCAAAGTGCCTAATTTGCAGGCTCTTTCTGAAATTGGCCTTCTCCAACATCATTCAGGTATGTATCTGCCAATAGTAGCGAAAGGGCCTGTAGCCTAACGGTTACAAGAGCTTCAGTAGCATATGAGGTCCTGGGTTCGACTCCCTGTGGGAGCGAATTTTCTAGGATTTAACGGCATTGTGCTTTCGGTGGTAAGCGACGCTCCCGTCGACAGCGAGGCGCCAGTGGTGACTTCGTTAATATCTAGGATGTGCCGCACAGTCTTCGTAGATGCTCATAGAGGTAGGGTTTGCGTACATGTGTTCATAGGGGGTGAGTGTGCAGGCGTTGTGGGCGTCTGAGTTGTACTCTGTACTCAAAAAAAAAATGTATCTGCCAATAGTAAGATGTTGATGCGGCCTGGCCTTCCGCCCTCCACAGCAATCCGGATGACGCGTTCGCTTCCTGCTAGGCCGCGTCGCCTCCGGCCAGTCGTGGCCGCCTCCCCCGGCCGCCACGACGTCTCCGTACGTCGGTGGCCGGTGACGGGCCAAGCGTGGGCCGCGACGTGCGCTAGTGGATGGATGGTCACCGGCGTCGATGGGCCGTGCGTCAGCCGCAACGTGCGCCAGTGGATGGATATGGCCACCGGCATCGACGCTGGCGGCGATGGGCTGAGCGTGGGCAGCGACGTTCGCTAGTGGACGGAGAGCCACCAGCGGCGTCGATGCTGGCGGCAACGGGCCGACGTCGGCCTCACCGTCGAGCGACCGTGCGCGGCAACAGGCCGGCCTCCTGCCCATGCCGTGGTCGCGCTGGTGGCTGGGTTTGCTTTTGCTGCTAGCCCCTTCACCAGCTGCAACAAGGCCGGTGACAGGCCAGGGGCGACCTCACGCACCCGTGGTGGCAGAGGAGTCAAAGAGATCTCGGGAAGGTAGTTGATGGCGGCTGAATGTTGGACGGATTCGCCAACACGACATGGGCCGCTTGGACAGGGAAAAATGGGTGCAACGAAGATCTCAGGAAGCAAAAATTTTATTTCCGCTATAAAATGTGTTTTGTTTGCTTGCTTCCTTCCGGTAGAACTGATGCCCGGACGCTGACTTGCCATCCCGGCCAAAGTAGGTGCGGCGTCTCGGGCTAATCGGCTGATCTTCGCATCCGCGTTTCGAATCCAGCTGATGCCCACGCTATGGAAATCAAATCAATAACTGTTCAACACCACGAAGCCAGCGGGTCACGGATGGGCGAACACAAAGACAAAGCTCCCTTCCTTTTCCGGGCGCAGCGAAGCGCGCCAACACTGCCTAGTCTTTGTAATGGCTGAGAAAGATGCCCACCGCAAAGGATTGCACACTTCCCATCAAGCACGTCAACATCGTCGCCCAGTATCTTGATGGAAATACCTTGGCAACCCTAGCCTGTTCCTTTCAACAATTCATTTCAATAATTCCAAATGACCAGTTACTACTAGCATCCATGACTGAAGATTTGAGCTGGTGCTTATAAGCTAGGATCCCAATTAATGCAAGACTGAACCAATATTAGGACCTGCACGATGAACCACATGGCGTAGCTTAAGCAACTGCCGCACAAGAAGAGTGTGCCGGTGACCATGTCTTGATGAGCAGAGCTTGCTGCTGGTGTCGCCTCATGTCTCAGAACCAGATGGGTAGGCCAAAGGTGCGGAAGCCGGCCTCTGAGCAAGCTCACCGTCATCATCCCGCCCACGCACATGATCGCGTCTAGGACCTTCATCTTGCCAGGCCACGTCCCCAGCGCCAGCTTCTCGATCCTGAAGACGAATCGTGTGTAAGTGCAATGTCAATGGCTGATAATGCATGCTGTGCCGATCGAGCACACATATCGTGTGTAACTAGTATTGACCTTCTCCAACATTAATTTTGAAGTACACCTGAAGGCTCTTTAGTTTCTCTCATTTCATGTTTCAGTTCCAGTCAAGTTGAGATAGCTTTGTGCAAGTTGTTTATGAACTTGTGGAATAATATGTGTATGCTGTCTTAAACTTGTGAAAATAATCCCAAGTCAAAGTGCAATGCCCAAAATTTGTTATACATGCTCGGCAGTTTCAAACAGCTAATTTCATAATATAGTTTGTGCAATTCTAGGACATATTGATTGTAATTCAAAATTATATTAAGTGAAACACATAGGGACTAGTAATGTTATACTTGAAGGTTTGTGTATTGTTCCTGTTAGGGATTATGAACTGATAAATACATATACATTGCAAAATCAATGCTAAAGACTAATGACTTCTTTGTAAATGACTTCTTCCTAGATACCTTCTAGTGTCCTGTATTTGTTTTCCATTCTACAATTGCAACTTACTTTACCAGTAGTTGCAGGTATTCATTTGTGCATTTTTATTTTTATAATAATGCAATTGCACTGATTATACTTTAAATATCGAAGCCATGTGTTTTTTTCAGCCATATCTGATTATCATGATAATTCTCTGGAAATGATTTTGTTTTTCTGCTTGTCTTCAACCAAGTTACAGGCAATGGCTACCAGGAGCCTCTGCGGTGATCAATGGCTGTGGGTGAGTTTATTTTTGTGCTTGTCTTCGGTGTGTGCTCCTTCCCCTTTCATTGATCATAGCATTGATCTGCGAACCTTTGTTGCCGGTGGGATCTGTTTCCACTGTTGATAATGTTTCTTCCATTCGAGTTGGATATTACCACAATCTCATGCCTCCTGTGGCCTTGATTTGTTGTTTGTGATGGAAAATCCTGAATATTTGCAAGCTATCACTTTAAGGTTTATACTTACCTAACTTTTACTTGTTTATTGCATCCCATTACTAGCTTAATTAATTGTGTTTTCCCCTGCTAGTTGTTTATCTATGGTTTTCTTTGACAACAGGATGCCCACAACCACTTAAAAGTTTATGAAGGTAAGCATGGTTTGTGGAGTAAATACCTGAACCCCATATTTATGCCCTTTGTGATTTTGGTTTATGCAGGCAGATGTCTAGATAGAGTGTTACGACGGGTTTTAGGATATGTATTTTCCAAGATATCAATATAATTTTCCTCCCTGATCTTAAATGTATGATTTTTTGTGCCTGAACGGCACTGCAGTTTGCTCTGTTTTTTTTTTTTTGTCATGTGCCTTCATTGCAGTATGTGATACATTACTTCATTATATCTGTGGGTCACTCTACAAACGTTTTGTTATCAAGAGATGTCAGATTTCAATATGCTTTCTGCATAATTTTATCGAATCATCTTATGTGTCAAACTGTACTCAGTGATCATATAATTAGTTGCTTCTAGGTGCATGCGCACAATGAGTCAATTCTGATATCATTGCTTATATGCAATTAGTAGTGATTCATAGAGCAACTAATTCAAATAAATATCAAATCAACTTGTTAATTGCAGAAGGTCCATGTTTTATTGTCAACCTCTTTTTGATCTGCAGTTCTACACCCATCTCCATTATATTTGTCTTGATGATGAAGCTTGAATTGATTTAAACATTTCATATTTAAGTGGCTTGGATGTATAATTTATTATGAAAATTGCATTTCATATGTGCTAAAGTTGCATGGGCCAATATCTGCAATTACTAGTTAGTCACACTGCAATTACTGTATTCAATTAACCTTATTCACTGCAGAACATTCATTTATCTACACTTTTCATTCTACATGCTACTCATGTGGTTTGAATTTTCTGTCCATGTGAAGTAAATAGTTATATTTTCAGTTCGCAACATGATTGCGATGGTGCATAATAGTTCAAAATGCACCTTACGTTCCTGAGTTGATTTGAAAGTTTCAGTAATTCCCTATATTGTAAGTTCGCAACACCATAGCAATGGCACATAATTATTCAAAATGCATCTTATATTACCTGAGTTGATTTGAAACTTACAGTAATTCCTTTTATATCTCAGTAGTCACATGGATAGAGGGATGAACTTTTTATTACTTTCTTGGTTCAGAGGGTGTGATCTGTGCTTGTCTAGCTAAAGAGAAAACATGTTCTTTATAATGTCTTTTGTAGGGGTTCTCTAGTAAAATTTGTATATTGACTAGGAAAAACTTGTCTTCTGTGGTATGGCCTTTGTACACTTCCACTAGGTATTGTCTGTCAGTAGTGCAGAGTGACAAGTATGTCTGCATTTTCACCTATCAAAAACTAGTAGTTAATCTGATGGCCGTGTAGCCTCGAATTCTAGTTACCTGGCCCATATAATGCACTATTTGTTATTATATGAATGTAATGACGATCACTTCGTTTAACATTCCCAGGTTGTTTTTGCAAGACTAGGAAGCTCATTTGATTCAGTATAAATTAGATCGGAGGGTGAAAGAACAATTGCTCCTGAAGATCAAAATTGAAGTCATCAGGAAGAGAGCAAGTAGATGCCCAGTAGGAAGTATAATGTTGACATTAAGCTCTTTAGACATTTGTTTCACCAGAAATTGCCACAAAGTTGCTACAGACTTTACTTTTTGTATGTATTTAAACAAAAATAATTTACAGAACTGCGCAGCCAGTTCCCCTTGCTATCGTTCCTCCGGGTGTGATTATCATTAGTGATGACGAAGGTCCTGATGACCGTCCGGCTAGGCCTTCGCACTGTTCCGGAGTTGCGAGTCATACTCGTAGCAAAACTAAGTAGTTTGGATCTTGTATTTGTTGTCTGGTGTCTTCCTTTGATTTGAATCAGTGCTTATATGGCTTCGCCCGGCCTTCTCCACTTGGTTCAACGTTTGTAAATCTTCTGATTTGAACAACTTTGCTTTTTGTCAAGATATTTTGGTACCTTAGCTTGATAGCCTTCGTTTCTTCCTTTTCACATTGACATCGTTGTATTGTGCCTTCATTGTTGATTCGTATATCTGATGTTCGGTGGCCTTTGATGTTTGCTCTTTTATATAAAGTCCTCTTCGATGCATGTTTTGGTCTTCGAAGGTGTCTGTGAAGATTGATGACGACCTTAATGTTGCTTGCCTTGATATGAGTAGTTGGATGTTTCTGTCCCGGCTGATCTGCTCTTATACCTATAACTTTTGCTGGGTGGTGATCTTGTCTCCTTTTTATCGTGGGTTCGGCCCATGGACGGCGCCAAATGTTGGGGGATCGAAGGTCCAGGAGGGACTCAGCGAAGCCCTCCAACGGGTTATGTTTGCTTGTTCAGTCCTTACGAAGGTCTTCCGGCGTCTCGGGGTCCGAAGGTCTCCTCGCGAATCTCTCTTGACACCTTGTCGTCTTCAGGCTCCTTGGCGAAGCCCTCCTGAGGTGTGAGTATTGTCGAAATGAGGTTCTCTTGCCCAGGCTGTCCCTTGGGTATTTCGTTATATGTAACACCGAAGCCCTCAATCGCCCGCGATGCTGGGCGAAGGGGTTAGAGATGACAGAAGAATGTAGACGGAGTGAATGAGGTGTCTTTGGCTCGCGGCCCAAAAACAGATGTCATTACAGGATCTCCTCCCTCCATATTTATAGGGGGAGGAAATATCGTTATTACAGTTGTGCCATTGGACAATTCTGTTACATCTTTCAAATGTTAGACTTCAGACTCGCTCTTGTTCAGTAGCCTTCACTGCATCTTCTGGTACCTTCGCCGGTAGAGTTTGCCCTTCGCGTGATTCATGTAACCTTCGGCATCATCTCTGATCTACTTATTATTATACCTCCGTCTCCTAGCTCCTCCCGATCCATCGCTGTACATAGTCACAACCATCTTCTCAACAGAAATCTTTAGTTGGTCCAGATTGGATTCGACAGACGTCTGAGAAAGTACAAGAGATACGTCAGAATATGTTGGCTGCTCATAGTCGACAGAAGAGCTATGCGGATGTGAGGAGGCGAGACCTCGAGTTTGCAGTGGGCGATCAGGTTCTCCTGAGAGTATCACCTACCAAAGGCATTGTACGGTTTGGCACTACTGTGAAGCTTAGTCCAAGGTATATTGGACCTTTTGATATCATAGCTTGAGTTGACAGCTTGGCTTATCGCTTACAGTTGCCGGAGTCTATGCGAGGAGTGCATAATGTCTTCCATGTATCTATGTGGAGGAAGTATCTGCGGGATCCTGAGCATAAGATTAACTTAGAGCCGATCCATGTGGAGCAGGACTTGACAGTTGAGTGTCATCCAATGCGTATCTCAGAATCGTCGGACCGTGTTATGAGGAGAAGGACTATCAAGTATGTGAGAGTCCTATGGACTAATCAGTCTAAGCGTGAAGCTACTTGGGAACTTGAGAAGCAGATGCGCAAGAAATATCCCGATCTTTTCGAGACCGGTGAGTTTCATGTGGTTTCCGTTTTGTTTATCCTTTTGAGGGTTTTCTTCGTAGAAGCAGCATAATTCGAGGACGAATTCTTTTAAGGAGAGAAGAATGTAACACCCAGAAAAAAATAAAAACTAACTTCTCTTGTTTGTTGGGCCGGGCAGGATCCTTTTGAAGCTCAGTTCATGAGGAAACCGAGCCCAACTTAACCCTAGCCTATCAACGTTGTCTCTGTATCGATCTCTTCCTGTTTCCCATCGAGAGTCGCCTCGTTCTTCTCTGTCATCGTCCTGGTCGCTGCTCACCATCGTCAGGACGTCTCTCTTCCTCCCTAAACTAGCGTCGCCCAGCAGAGGTGAAATCTACCCTAATTCAATTCGTGGCTTTAGGGTATTGCTCCCCGTTTGTTGGCTGCTAATTCCCTACCAGGCTGTACTGCAGTTGGGAAAAGGGAGACAAGGGTCCAGGGCTGGGAAGGTATCGAGGAGGGAGGAAGGGAACGTGATCTCTTCCAGGTAATCAGTCCTACCAATTTTAGCTTCCATTCTGTGCTCAGCGGCGTCATCAGTTTTCTTTCGAGATGGGAAAAATCAAACTGAATGCAGGACTGCAGTCCTTTAGGTTTTTGCACAGTACCAGATTAAACTATGTTTTCGAGGGTCTTAGAGACCGATTCAGGGAATCTGTCAATTAGGGAAGTTGTAGCGTGTTTGAAGATCTTTCCAGCGAGCTTTTATTCGCGCTGTTTCATCAAGTATAATGAAAGCTATCGCTTTCTGAACTTTCTGTCGAAGCACAGTTTTCTGTTGGGTGACAGTCGCGGTTCAGTTCTGTCCATCAGCTATTAGATCCAGTTTTGGGGGACATTAACGTCCGATCTGGAACATTTGGTTATAATAAAAGTTGTAGAGCGTCTGAACTTTTACTGTCATGTCTGAAATTGCCTGAAAATCTGTACAGTTTCAGTTACGAGTTTCAGTTTTGCGGGACGTTTTAAAATACCTTAAATCCTGAATCTATCTTTATCGTGATGTCAGTAGTGTAGTACATTGTTTCATCTTTCTAGGGAGTTCTTAATCTTCCAGTTTGGCTGCTTGGTTTGAGAGCTACAAATTTTCAAAGTCGGCATCCCGACAGTGTCGGCAGACTAAGTCTATCAATTTGTGGGCAAGATTAGAGACAGTAAACGTCGAAATTAAATTTTGTTCTTAATACAAAAGTTGTAGTCCTTGTTCTGTAGTTTTCAAATATGTATTTTTTTGCTATGTTATCTGTTGTATAATAAAAGATACAAAAAAGAGAAGCAGTACTGTTTTTGTTGGAAGATTGTTTGTGTGCAGTTCATATGATTGTGGGTGGGGTTCCGACATAGGACGTTTTAAATTCAGTAATTATACTTTGCTTTGAGTTATGTACTGAGATATGAATGTGGATAGGTGGTGCTCCTCAAACCCGCACTTGAAGTTTGTCTATTGTCATCGCTGGAGGCAAGTAAATGTAGCGGTGGTTTGCTACCGTTTTGTCTTGCTATTTTCATCACCTACATCTTAATATTCGGAACCATAGCCACTTAAATGCTAATCTGATCATTTTGATTATACCTTGCTCTATGGCTATTTACATGAGGTTTTGCTTATTGCTATATTTTTATTGTTATACACATTCTATGATGAAGTTGAATTGTGGAGACATGATTAATTATGCATGTGGCATATCATGAGCATCTCATGTTGCAATGAAGTTATGTCGCTAACCTATGGTTGCGACCGTACCGGTACGCATCGTATGTTCCCGAGGAGGGGTGCGATGTAAAAGTGGACATGGCATTACATTCATATGCATTCATTGAAGTTATTAACATATACAAGTTATTGTGGAAAGAAGTGGTTCTTGTATACTCTCTTGAGTTGCTTAATTGTTAATTGTGGAGGAGCTATTTGTGGATACACGAAGATCTTTATTTACTTTATATTGAGGTCCTGTTATATGTGATTACCTTAAATCATTGTTTAATTCAACTTATGGTTTAAATAACTTGTCAAAATAATTTGCTTGCTAAGATGTTTCATCTCACTCTTGCTTAATCTTTCCAGGTATTTGATGAGTGACATGACAGGATGGGGATAGCTGCACGTCTTCACTTCACCATAATTATTTTACCTATTCACCTCTTTAGTAATGAACAATGTTTGGTTCTTAAGAGTCAAAGTCTATTCTTTTAGATGTGGAGTGGTGGTTGACTTAAAGTCTATATTCTTTCATTTTTGTTAAGTTTATTTGCTAGCTAGTGTGGTGCTTTTATTGTTATATCTATTTATACATGTTTTGCTTCCGCGCTGCTTATATTTCCAAAAGAGATGCTGCTAAAATTTCTATATTTTTGGTAGTATGCTATTTGTGATGGTTTTAGTAACATTCCGGGGTGTTTGTGGATTCCGAGGTGTTACAAGAATTGTTCCTACATTCTAATACAATCCCTCTCCTCCTGGAGCAATTCCTCTGTTCTTCGTCCCCTTTCTCCAATCCCTTCCCCTCTGCTGCTAACATTGATGTGCAGGTCAAAGTAGGGATCGTACAGGTCGTTGTACCTCAGCCCTATGGATCACGAATCGACAGCACCGCCAGTAAGATCAATAACACAAGAACATAGCAATTTGACTCTGAACAATTTGACTGAAAAAAGATAGGCGATGCCAATATACAATCGGTCAATACATGCTGATGATGAACATGTTTTTGATAGACCGATCGCATAATATAGATATCAATAATATGAAATAAATGAACATCTTGATATAAGATATCTTATCGGCTAAAAATTGCATGTAAATTAATCAAAGAATCATAGCCCATGCCAATACCCGATCAGTCACTAGTTGATGAACATATTTTTACTAAACCGATCGGATGACAAAGATACCAGTAATATAGGAAATTGTGACTTGGATCTTAGTCTAAACTAATAAAGCACGAGTTGAGGGACAAATATTCACCCACATCATGTGTACCCTGCCATCTCAACCGTCCTGCCATATCATGGACCTGAGATCCAACACGCCGAATCGTTTCCCACCTCGGTCCGTAACGCCCCACCCCCCTCGCCATCCCGGTACGGTGCCATTTGGGCCTAAAAGTCACCTTAGCGTTACGGTGAATTTTTTTTTTCTCACTGAACGTTTGCCCTACCCACCGCCCATGATCTACGCCTTCCTTCCCCATTCCGATTTCCTTCCCACCGAATGGCCGCTCCCACCGCCACCTGCACCCTCCTCCCCATTCGCGCCGCTGCGGAATGGCCGCCGCCTTGCTCCTCGAGGCCACCCGCCTCCTCTCCCCTCACCTCCTGCCCCCGCGCACTCTCCCACCGCGCCGCGGCCTGCGTCCCCCCTCGTTGACGTTGTCCGCGACGCGTTCTCGCAGTGGTTCGTGAACCCACGCCACAACCCGCTCGCGCGCCTCCACATGCATACCATCTCCTCGTGCCTCAGAAAATACGGTGAGCAACCCGCCAATCCATCTGCTATGTTCTTGTGTTATTGATCTTACTGGTGGTGCTGTTGATTCGTGATGCGTAGGGCTGAGGTATGATGACATGTACGATCCCAACTTTGACCTACACATCAATGTTAGCAGCAGAGGGGAAGGGATTGGAGAAAGGGGACGAAGAACAGAGGAATTGCTCGAGGAGGAGAGGGATTGTATTAGAATGTAGGAACAATTCTGTTACACGAATGATTGATAGCCTCCCTCCTTTCTCTCCCCTTCTAGTTGTAGTACACGCAGGTGGCGCGATAGCTACTCACGCACGCCTCTTACATTGGACTGGACCCACTTCAGGCCGGACACACGCACACTGGGCTTCGGCGCTCTTTTGGGCCTTCCCGCCAATTTTGTTGTCTTGCTGGATTCTGCTTCCTGCCCAGCCGATGCCCCTGTCTTACGAGTAGCAGTGCTCACATTCCTCCTTGGTTGAAAACCTGCTTGTCCCCAAGTAGGTGCTTTAGGGAATTTCTGACGCAGAGCTTCCGCATCCTCCCATGTAGCCAATTCAGGAGGTAGACACGACCATTTGATCAGCACTTGTGGAACAGATTTGACTCCACGCTCAGCAATGCGACACTGCAGCACTTGTTCAGGAAACTAAGAAGTTGCATCAGGATCAGACAATTCAGTCAGTACCTGAGTTGATGATGGAACAGCTTTCTTCAACTGAGATACATGCATGACAGGGTGGATGCTGGATGAAGCAGGTTGATCCAGTTTATAAGTGACTTGACCAATTCTTTCCAGAATCTTATAAGGACTGAAAAACCTGAAAGCAAGTTTGTGATTTGAGCGAGCAACAATAGATGTCTGCACGTATGGTTGGAGCTTGAGCTAGACAAAGTCACCTACATCAAATTGACATTCAGAACGCCTCTTGTCAGCTTGTAGCTTTATTCTTTGTTGAGCTCGGAGCAAGTGTTGCTTAATGAGCTGGGTTATCTTGTTCCTTTCTTGCAGCCAAGAATCCAAGTCAAAAACTTCACAAGCAGCTGTTGCATCAAGACCACAGTTTCTTGGTGTTTGGCCATAGAGGACTTCAAAAGGAGACTTGTTCAATGATGAGTGCCAGCTGGTGTTGTACCAGTACTCGGCCAAGGCAAGTCATTCACTCCACTTGGTAGGAAAAGCATGAACAAAACAACGGAGAAAGGTCTCCATACACTGATTGACCCTTTCTGTTTGGCCGTCAGTTTGGGGATGGAAGGAAGAACTCATATTCAGTTGCACATCAGCTAGCTTGAATAATTCTTTCCATAACTTGCTGGTAAATATTTTGTCCCTGTCAGAGATAATTACAGCAGGCATGCCATGTAGTTTGTACATGTTATTGAGATAAAGCTTGGCCACTGAATGTGCTGTATAGGGGTGACACAGAGCAATAAAATGGCTGTACTTGGAGAGTTTATCTCCTACCACTAAAATGCAGTTGAAACTGGCAGATTTAGGGAGTCCCTCAACAAAATCCACTGATACCACTTCCCATGCAGTGGAGGGAACATCTAATGGTTGGAGAAGGCCAGGGTACTTAGCTCTGTCGGGCTTGGCCTGGGCACACACAGAACAGGCTGACACCCATGAATGTACATCCTTTCACATTCCTGTCCAAGCAAAGTATTGTTTAAGCCTTCTGTGAGTTACAGGTACACCAGAATGGCCATCAAGGGCAGAGCTATGAAAGGCTGCTAAGACCTTCTGTTGCAACTAAAAGTTGGTACCCAACCACAGTCTACCTTTGTACCTAAGCATGCCATCTTTCAATGAAAAGTTAGGTGCTGACTCAGGAGAGAGGCAAAGCTTGGTGATCAACACCTTAGCATGAGGATCAGTAATATAGCCATCAATCACCTCTGTAAACCACTGAGAAGTAGGACTAGATACAGCCAAAGCATTCAACTCTGCATGTCTTCTTCGAGACAATGCATCGGCAGCACTATTATCAGCTCCTTTTTTATAGACAATCTTGTATTATAGCCCCAGCAACTTAGTGAATACCTTCTGTTGCCAGGGTGTATTTAGCGTTTGTTCATTAAGGTGGATCAAGCTCTTTTGGTCAGTGACAATAATGAATTCACTTAACTGAAAATAGGATCTCCACTGCTCCACAGCAACTAGAATTGCCATGTATTCTTTTTCATAAGTAGACAATCCAGCAGTTTTCTTGCCCAATGGTTTACTGATAAATGCAATAGGCTGAGAATCCTACAGGAGTACTGCACCAGTTCCTTTATCAGAAGCATCAGTTTCTATGACAAAAGGCTTACTGAAATCTGGAATGCCCAGAACTGGAGCTGAACATAAGGCATCTTTAAGAACCAGAAATGCAGCATCATGATCTTGAGTCCAAATAAACATGGTATGCTTCTTAAGAAGAGATGTCAGAGGTTTAGTAATTATTGCAAAATGCCTGACAAACTTCCTATAGTAACCAGCTAAGCCCAAAAAACCCCTTAATTCTTTGACATTAGCAGGTGTTGGCCAGTTAGCTACTGCTTCAATTTTTGACTGATCTGTAGAAACTCCTTGTCCACTCAAGACATGACCTAAATATGAAATTTGTTGTTGTGCAAATGTGCATTTAGACAACTTCACAAACCATTTATCCTTAGCCAATAATTCCAGCATTGACCTCAGATGAACAATGTGTTCTTCATAGGTCTGGCTATAGATTAAGATGTCATCAAAAAATACCAGGACACATTTCCTTAGCAAAGGATGGAGAGTTGCATTCATGGCACCCTAGAATGTAGCAGGAGCCCTAGATAAGCCATATGACATGACATTGAACTCAAAATGACCATTATGAGTTTGAAATGTAGTTTTATATTCTTCTCTCAGCTTGAGCCCGATTTGATGAAACCCAGTTGTGAGGTCCAGTGAAGAGAACCACTTGGCCTTGGCTACTTCAACCATTAATTCATCAAAAATAGGAATAGGAAACATGCATTTCAGAGTCAATGCATTTAAATATCTGTAGTCCACACAAAATCTCCATCCACCATCTTTCTTCTTGGTTAACAGCACTCGAGAAGAGAAAGCACTGTCACTTGGTTGAATGAGGCCTTTATCCAACATTTCTTGAACTTCCCTTTCAATTTCATCCTTTAGTGCTGGAGGATATCTATAAGGCCGTACATTGACAGGGCTGGCACCAGGGATTAGAGGTATCTCATGGTCACATGACCGAGGAGGAGGCAGTTCAGTTGGTGCAGCAAAGACATGAGCAAATTCAGCAATAAGACAAGCAACTTCAGAAGGAATATTTTCAGGACCAGTTTTGTCAGCAGATAACACTAAAACCACCAAAAGTTGCATAAGCAACAGAGGTTGGAGCTCATGGTTGTAGTGCAGAAGAACCATGGTATGGAACTGACATCCACTTTAGAGACCAATGGACTTTCATTGGACTATGAGCTTCAAGCCAATCCATGCCGATGATCATGTCATAAGAGTGTAAAGGGATGACTCTCAATGTGGAAACAAATTGCTAACCACTCTCAATGTGGAAACAAATTGCTAACCACTCATGTACCACTCAGCATTCACAATGGCAGAAGTACAGGACAGGAGAGAACCATTAGCTACCTGAACATGTACAGGGAAAGACAAAGTAGATAGCCCAGTCAATTGGTTAGCCACCCTATCACTGATGAAAGAGTGAGAACTCCCTGAATCAATGAGAATCAAGAGCTGGATAGACTGAATTTCACCAGACATCCTCATTGTTTTAGGAGCTTCTGTTCCATTGACAGCTTCCTGAGATGAGGCCATATAAAGCTGAGAGTCAGAATAGTAAGACTGATTGTTGAAACCATCACCATCATCCATACTGAACAGATCGAGGACTTCCTGCAGGGCATGTAATTGAACAATTTCTGCACACTTGTGCCCCTTTTGCCACTTAACAGCACATTTCACATAGAGGTCCTTTGAATATCGGTAAGCTTTGAGGTTAGCAAACTTTTCAGCCACTGTTTTGCTTGCTTCAACAATTTTCCTTTCCTCACTATTAATAGGGTTTATAGACTTGTCAATACGTGGAGGAGGAGGTAATGGCAAAGGTGTTTTGGGAGGAACTTTAGCCTGAAATAATGTGTCAGGTTTGCGGTACTCCTTCTTGCGTAGTGATTCAGTAATCTCCTCATGAAGCAGAGCTAATGAACAAGCAGAATCCAGATCTTTAGGTCTTTGCACAGAAATAGCTGACTTAACCTCAGATGGAAGCCATCAATGAATCTTGCAGTATAATATACAGGATCAGTCACAATGTGATATGCATTAAGCTAATCAATCAATTCACAAAAACGATTCACATAGTCAGTCACTGAGCCTATCTGCTTGATATGAAACAACCATCGGATTAATGACTCATGTTGATCTAGACTAAAACGGTCAACAATCATAGAACAAAGAATAGTCCATGTAGAGTTTTACAATTGACGCTCTACAGACTGAAGCCAACGAGCAGCAACACCAAAAAAATGCATAGTAGAGACTTTAATCCAAACAGCTGGGTCTACATTGTACATCTCAAAATAGTTTTCACAGCGAGAGATCCACAATTTAGGGTCATCACGCTGCAGAACAAGTTTTTCTTGGTTCTGATGTGCTCATTTCAGGGTTGGCTGATATCACATTAAGAACATGAGAGAGCGAGCGAGCTTTGCAAGAGTGAACTGATCTGCAGCGCGGGCCCCGGTGGCTGCGCGTGGTGGGTGCGGCGAGCTACGGCGGGTTGCGCTGCCGAGCGTGCGATGGTGACCGCCACGCGCTGCAGGCGGGGGCGAACAAGCGCGCCAGCCGTTTGACAAAATGTATCACCAGCGACAAGTTTTTTTTTTGAGATTACACAGTACGACTCAGACACTTATAACGCACGCACACTCACCCCTATGAACGTATATACGCAAACCCTATCTCTATAAGCATCTTCGAAGACTGAGCAAGCAAACCCTACGGCAACGTCGCCTACCGCTGAAAGCATAAATGCCATTAAATCCTAGAAAATTCGCTCCTACCGGAAATCAAACTCAGAACCTCAAAGGTGCTACTCGGATGCCTTAACCACTAGGCCAAGACACCTTTCACGTCACCAGCTACAAGTTGACGGTGCCGATTCTATCTCAACAGTCTGTTTCATGGTTTTCGTTGCTTCGATTGAATTTTCTGGTCCCCCCACATTTCAGTAATTTTCTTTCTTCTTCGGCCCTCTTTGGGAAGGATTCTGCAAAACGGATTCTGCCACTGTAGCAACACTGTAGCTACTGTAGCTACAGTGACAGAATCCGTAAGAAGCTACGCTTTTGCTGCTTTTGGATTCTGGCAAAAAATAGATTCTGCTACAGTGTTTTTGCTGTAGCTACAGTGCCAGAAGCAGAATCCAAAATTCAGTCCAGAAGCTGTGCCAAACAGGCCCTTCTTCTGCCTATAAAGGAGCAGCTGGGGTCAGATTACTTTTCTGTTTCCCGTTGTACCATGGTTGATGGTTCTTAACGCAATTGTGGTGTACGATTTTTTATGCAATTCGTTACAACCTTACAACCAAAGCATTGTGTCCACTGTGGTGACAATTACATGGCTCTCACACACCAATATGGACATGGAGGTTAATAAAACCTATTTCTACAGTTGACTCTAGGTCACGCTAAACTTTGTAACAAACATTTTCGAATTAGATAATGCTAATGCTTTGTCGTGGGAGCAGGGGCCACTTGCCTGCAACTGCGTTGTTCTCCATCGACCATGGCAGCTAGGTTAGTTTAATTGTTTAAAGGTGGGGCGCGTGGGTGTATAGGTTGTTGGAATTGGATGACGATGATCAACTGCTCTGTCCAAGGGAAAAAACGATCAGCGTGTACAAACATGAGAGACGAAATCTTTGTCATCGTCTCGGCAGCACGCTTGCATTAATGTTTACAAAAAGTAGCTTAGCGATACTTAGGTCCTGTTTGGATCGTATTTGATTTTAGAGTATGAATTTTGCCCCCTTCAATGGGATTCCTAATCTGATCGTCCCACACAAGTTTGCTCCACGATTCGGTGAATGAAGAAGGCGGCGCTCGCTCCAGGGCCATACCTTGCTCAGGATTAGGCCCCACACCAGGTCTCGTCCTGATCAAGTCATGCGCCCAGCCATAGGGCTAGGGGCTGCTGTCGATGAAACGGGAATGGGGTCCCCAAACATCTCACTAAGGGCCCATTTCGTTTCCTCCCTTCTAAAATTTAGACCTGCCACATCAAAAAGAATCTTGTCATTTAAAAGCATTAAATAAAATTTAATGGCAAAACCTTTTTGACAGATAAATGCTCATTTCGAAACGAATCTAATGAGCCTGATTAATCTATATTTTGTTACAGTAATGCTATAGTAACCATCTTCTAATCACGTCTTAATTACCTTTATTAGATTCGTCTCGCGATTTAAACCCGGGATTCTACAGTTAGTTTTGTAATTAAATTTTATTTAATACTTTTAAATAACAAGTTTCTTTTTTATATGACCTTTTTAAAATTTAGACACCTTAAAACGAACACCGCCTAAATGCAAATGTCTCCCAAAGTACGGTGGACCTGCGTGAGAAGTACAGTTTACAGTTATCATCCTATCACTATTCATAACTGGGTACGGAGTACTGTTCAGTCTGGTGCACTGTTCACCCCAAGCCAGTGACATAAGGTACATCTACAGCGCAGAGGTATAGCTACAGTACACATGGGTAAAGCTACAATACATGCTACAGTCACGGTTGTACAGCTACAATGTGCAGACAAGACTAATGGGTATATCCCTGCCTTCTCCCTGTCCCTTATTCTGACAACAACGTGGCCTGAGAGCAAGCCATTTTGTAGCTGGTTTGTGTCAGAAAAATTCAATGTACTAACCTTTGTTTATAAATATTTGACAATTTTGATTTTTACTATTTATACTTTGACTGACAATAATTTGCTAAATGTTTGATTACGGACATTGACACTTGTATCACTAGACTAGTAGCAAAAGATACTTTAAACAAGTATTTTATTTTTATACAATTGCCAAAAAATACAGAAAAAATGAGCGGTCAAATAATAAATAAAAAATGAAAATTATTAATTATTTGTAAACGAAGATTTGTACTAGTGGAAAGAGAACGGAAGAGAGAGACAATGCTGGTCGTAGCTGCGAGTGCCGGGCGTCAGACGCGTTCAAAGCAGTTGTGGGGCAGTTATGGGGGGTGTTCGTTACTTTAGCATTTAGTATTTAGACCTGTCACATCAAAGAGAATTTTATTATTTAAGAGTACTAAATAAAATTTAATGACAAAACTTTTTTACAGATAAGTACATCTTTACGAGACGAATCTAACGGGCCTAATTAATCTATATTTTGTTACAGTAATGCTACAGTAACCGCGTCTAATCACGTCTTACCTACCCTTGTTAGATTCGTCTCGCGATTTAGACCGAGGGTTCTGCAGTTAGTTTTGTAATTAAACTTTATTTAATATTTTTAAATAATAAGATTTTTTCCTCTAAATTTTAGACCCTATGCAATGAATACCTCCATAACATCTTTGGAGGCTGTGAATAGCTATGGAGAAAGAGATGGGAGCCATACCAGAGAAAACACCTGACGCGAGGATGAGTTGGCTCGTCGCATCCCTGAGAGCATTGGCCTCTCTGATGCATGCACCAAGGAAAAGTGAGAGGACCACTATTGCATCCTACTCTCTCTGTCCTTTAATACAGGATGTTTTAGGAGTTTTTTTTTCTAAATATAGGACGTTTTGAGGATAAGATAAATTTTGTGGTAGGTGAGAGGGTTGATGGAGTGATGAGTTGAAGTGAAAATGAAGGGTATGATAGTTTTTAACACATTAACTATTTCTGTGTTTGAAAACTAGAAAGCCCTACATTTAGGGACGGAGGGAATATGGTGTAGTGGCTAGTATTATCTCTATTTTGTTTTTTACTTGTAACTGATTTTTACTGTAGCAATTTTGACCGCACGTTTTTTGAAAAAATTACAAAGACGTGCAAAAACATGTAATACTAATAAAGTATGTTATATGATAGATCTAAAGATATAAAAGATTCAAGTGTATGTACATATTTTATAGAAAAAACAGATGATCAAAATTGCTACAGTAAAAATCAGTGACAAGTAGTATTTTTATTTTTATGGCAAAGGGTTAGACGGTCTCCAGGGATATCTGGAAACGTCCAAGCACCTCCCGGGGGAGGGGGGATGGTCGGGGATTTTTTTCACTTTTTCTCTCTTTCTTTAGGAGGGGTCTTTCTCGAGACGAGCTCTTCCTTCTGAATGTAATCTCACATTGGCTTTTGTTTCACATAAATAAATAAAAGCATGATGTAGGGCTAAGTAAGGCCCAAATCTGGGTAAAAACCTCTCTGCGTGCTCATCACCCATGTAGCGATATGATATTATCACGTTCATCCTAGGTCGAATCTCATCTCAAAACAGGGTATGTCGATCCCCCTCTTCTTGGCGACCGATCTCGCCGACAGGTGCTCCTCTCCTTCCGCTGGCTCCTGCAAGTTAGGGGTTGTTCTGTTCGTTTTCAGGGCCTAAAATTTTAGCCTTGACACATAAAAAAAAATCTTACTATTTAGAAGTACTAAATAAAGTCTAATTACAAAACTTTTTAACAGATGGGTGCTAATTTACTATACGAATCTAATAAACCTAATTAATTTATATTTTGCTACAGTGATGCTACAGTAATCATCTTCTAATTGTGGCTTAATTATACTCGTTAGATTCGTCTCACGAATTAACCTAAGGGTTTTGTAATTAATTTTGTAATTAGATTTTGTTTAATACTTCTAAATGGCAAGATCTTTTCAATATGACAAGCCTAAAATTTTAACCAAAGAAACGAACACCCCTTTAGTCGACCGATAGACGCGCACGGAAATCGGCGAATCATCCACGAAGTCCGGCAGCAGAAGAAAGTGGGCACCAACACCCGGTGACGATCACGCGTGGAGACCGTTGACGCTGCATTTGAATTGAAAGTCGATGCAATGCATGATAAAAAGTGTCTGATAAGCAGAAGAAAGAGTACTGTACTCTTTTGTTGACTGGATCGGATCTAGGTTGGACCAAAAGACTTGATGCTCATGTTTAATGTTTGGTTGGAGGGAGATAAATAAAGATTTAGCTGCAAATTCCTAGCAAGAGCCACAAGAGACGGACGAGGCAAAGGTGCATGCGTTGCTCTGCATGAGGCCGAGGCGCAACGTTCAGACTGGACGGAGCATGCGAGTGGATAGAAGCTGCCGCCAACTTTTTTTTCTTTTTTCTCGAACACGCAGGGAAGCTACATATCATTATATTAAGAAAAATAAACAGGGCAAAGAGTCCGTACAACGCACCCCACACAAGTCCCTTAGTTGTATTTTACATTTGCGTCTGAATTAGGAAGATAAAATGACCAAAACTACACTCCGTCAGTCAGGGCTGTGAAGGATGAAATTCCTCTTGCCCCGGCCAACTCCCAAAGTCTTCTTTTCTCTTCGGCTTGTGCTAAATAGCATTCAGGTTGGGAGCGGTTCCATCAAACACACATCTGTTCCTATGATTCCAAATACTCCACGCCCCAAGAATGCCTCGATGTGCCATGCCCTCTACTGCAACACTTGCTGTCCTCCACCAATCTTGAAAGGAGCGCCGCCGCCAACTTTTAACTTTTAACTTATTTTTTATTCCGAATTTTGACATATGCTTTCACACGGAGGCAGCTGCATGGGATTGTGGCCGGCACATGCTCGCACGCGCGCGCTAGATCACAGCCCATGGCTCATCAATTCATTAGCTCATGACATGATTTGTTACATATATGGCCATTAGCTCATCAATCTGTTTTACTATTATATATATATATATATATATATATATATATATATATATATATATATATATATATATATATATATATATATATATATATATATATATATATATATATGTCTATATATAGGGTGAGTATATTCTATAGCCGGCTATAGAATAGCTTATTCTATAGCCACTTTTGTTTTGAATGAAATTTACAACGGTTTGAACGAAATTTACGATATTATGTTCACGGACACGTGTCGCATGCAAAATTACAGCAAAAGTCTAGTAAAACACATCACAAATTTATCGTAAATCACTATAGTTAAACGTCGTAAATTACGATAACACAGTTATACGATAATTTTATCACGGGTTTACGATAAATTTAAATAAATTTGCGATATCAGCGTTCACACACGTTTTGAAAAATCAACCATGGTAAAACTATAGTAAATCACGTAGCAAAATATCGTAAATCACTATACGGATGTCGTAAATTACGATACAGAAGTGGCTACAGAATAAGTTATTTTGTAGCCAGCTATAGAATAATAGGTAGCTATATATATATATATAATTAGTGCTATAGAATATACTTATTCTATAGCCACTTCTGTTTTGAATGAAATTTACAATAATTTGAACGAAATTTACGACATCATGTTTTAGGACACGTGTCGCATGCAAATTTACGACAAAAGTCTAGTAAAACACATCACATATTTGTGGTAAATTATTATAATCAAATGTTGTAAATTACGATAACACAGTTTTACGATAATTTTATCACGGATTTATGATAAATTTGAAAAAATTTACGACATCTGCGTTTACACACGTTTTGAAAGATCAACCATGGTAAAACTGTAGTAAATCACGTAGCAAAATATCGTAAATTACTATAGTCAAATGTCGTAATTTACAATTCAGAAGTGGCCACAGAATAACCTATTCTGTAGCCAGCTATAGAATAATAGGTCTATATATATATATATATATATATATATATATATATATATATATATATATATAATTAGTAGTATCTATTATATTAATAAAGCAGAGTCTAAAGAAGTCGTCACGTGCGCTTTCAAAGCCCGGAAATTTCCAGATTAATAAAAAAAAGATCTAGGCCGTTGATTGTTGTGATGATCTAACAATCCAGGTACTATTAGAGTCCATATCAAAATACACCTAATAATAGTCAAAATTCGGAATAAAAAATAAGATAAAATTAGAACTCCGATTCCCACACGAATCGGGCACTAGAAAGAGCCAGATTTCAGAATTAAAAAATAAGGTTTAATTATCCAATTTCTATACGAATTGGACATTAGAAAGAGAAAATAAAAAATAAAAAATATACAAAATTAGAAGTCCTATTCCCATACGAATTGGACAGTAAAAGGAGCTAAATTCGAAATAAAAATAAAGAGAGGGGGGTGGGGATTCTTTTCACTTTCCTCTCTTCCTCTTGGAGGGGTTTCTTCTTTCTCGAGAGGAGCTCTTCCCTCTGAATGTAATCTCTCACTGGCATTTGTTTCAAATAAATAAATAAAAGCTTGATGTAGGGCTAAGGGAGGCCCAAACCTGGGTAAAAACCTTTCTGCGTGCTCATCACCCATGTAGCTATATGAGATTATCACGTTCATCCCTAGTCGAATCTCATCTAAAAAAGGGGTATGTCGATCGCCCTCTTCATGGCGACGGATCTCGCCGACAGGTACTCCCCTCTTTCCGCCGGCTTCTGCAAATTAGTCGACGATAGACACGTACGGAATTGGCAAAACAGAGTAGCGGCACAGAATTGAAGTTGCTACGCAACATCCTCGAAGTCCGGCAGCAGAAGAAATAGGGCGCCAACACCCGGTGACAATCACGCGTGGAGACTGTTGACGCTGCATTTGAATTGGAAGCGGATGCAATGCATGATCAAAAGTGTCTGATAAGCAGAAGAAAGAGTATTGTACTCTTTTGTTGACGATCACGCGTGGAGACCTAGGTTCGACCAAAAGACTTGATGCTCAAGTTCAAAGTTTTGTTGAAGGGAGATAAATAAAGATTAATTTGCAGCGCATTCCTAGCAAGGGCGTTTCTGACCTGACCCGTGACTGTAGAGCCACAAGCTATGGACGAGGCAAAGGTGCATGCGTTGCTCTGCACGAGGCCGAGCCGCAACGTGCAGACTGGACGGCGCAGAGCAAGCAAGGGGAGAGAAGCCGCCGCCATTTTTTAACTGCCTGCACGTTTACGGTGCACACTCCCAGGCAGTCCCAGCAGCTAGTAGCTGACATATGCTTTCACACGGACGCAGCAGCATGGGATTGTGGCCAGCACATGCACGCACGCGCGCTAGATCACAGCCCATGGCTCATTAATTAATTAGCTCATGACATGATTTGTTACATATATGGCCATTAGCTCATCAATCTGTTTTACTAGTACATATGTATAATTAGTAGTATATATTATATTAATAAAGCAGAGTCTAAAGAAGCCACCATGTGCGCTCTCAAGGCTTAAAAATTTCTAGATTAATAAAAAAAGATCTAAACCATTGATTATAATGATCTAACGGTCCAGGTACTATCAAAGAGTCCATAACAAAATACACCTAATTATAGTCAAAATTCAGAATAAAAAATAAGATAAAATTAGAACTCCTATTCCTATACGAATCGGGCACTAGAAAGAGCCAAAATTCGGAATTAAAAAATATGGTTAAATTACAAGTCCAATTTCTATACAAATTGGACATTAGAAAGAGAAAAAAAATTCAGAATAAAAAATATACAAAATTAGAAGTCCTATTCCCATACGAATTGGACACTAAAAGGAGCTAAAACTTGAAATAAAAAAAAAGGAGGGGGGGGGGGGGTGATTCTTTTCACTTTCCTCTCCTCTTGGAGAGGTTTCTTCTTTCTCGAGAGGAGCTCTTCCCTCTGAATGTAATCTCCCACCGGCATTTGTTTCAAATAAATAAATAAAAGCGTGATGTAGGGCTAAGGGAGGCCCAAACCTGGGTAAAAACCTCTCTGCGTGCTCATCACCCATGTAGCTATATGAGATTATCACAAAAAGGGGTATGTCGATTGCCCTGTTCTTGGCGATGGATCTCGCCGACAGGTACTCCCCCCCTCCCGCCGGCTCCTGCAGGTTAGTCTACCAATAGACACGTACGGAATCCGCAAAACAGAGCAGCAGCACAGAATGGAAGTTGCTGCACAACATCCGCGAAGTCCAGCAGCAGAAGAAAGACCCGTGCAATTGCGCGGGCTAGTCCTAATATGTACATATTCAAATTAATCCCTAAATTTGATTTCCTACATCCCATAAACTGCAATATATATTCATGTACTGCTTATAGCTTATCACACCCGAAAGTAAAATGGATTTTCCCTATATATATATATATATATATATATATATATATATATATATATATATATATATATATTGATTCGAAAAATTGTTAACCATATGCTCAAAAGTTGCCTGAATTGACCTCGATCTTTGGCTATTGATTGACTGTGTGCAGTTCTGCTGTTATTGCCCTCTACAAAAAAGTTCTTCTGTCGTTGCCCTCTACTTTAAGATTTAGTTTTTTATATCAATTTTTGCATCTGTTCCAATTCGATGAATTTTTCAGTTTCAACATTGTCTTTTTGGCGCATGCACAGAGATTTGTGTGATTTTTTTTACATTTCTATTTACCATGCCGGTTGCTTTTTTTTCTTGGCAAAAGTACTCTAGCGCTTATATCAGAGAGAGATCTTCTCCTTGGCTTGGCAGATAAAACGCCTCCATCAGCTCCTTTTGCTATTTTAGCTGCTGCAAACCTCCAACTCCTTCCGTCCCATCAACATCAGCATTTGTTCTCTTCTGTACTGCCCACTCTACTGCCATCCTGCAGGAGCACAGCGCCATAGATGTGGATCAATGGATGTTTAATGGAAGAGGAAAATTAACAGATGCCACCGATCGCACTGCTCCACGATGTTCTTCCTTCCCCGATTCCTCCAGTAGCATGTCTCAAGCTCTCAGCAGCGTCACCACCAGGACGTACTGGATCGGAATTGGAGCCCCAGATTTGCAGTCCTCCAACCTAAAAAATCGATTATTTAGGCCCGCCTCTATACTATACGTCTTCCTCGGTTAGATCTCCCAACCAATCGCGTGAGACCTTGGCAGCCACGCAACGACGGGCACTGGATCGATGCATTGTGCCGCATATGTGCTAGCTTCATCTGCAATTAACTAACCAAGGCAGGTGTCCGCCTAGTGCTACCGGGGCTAGCCATATCTCCGTCGAGGCCTAGTGCCACCATGTTCTTTAACTTGGTGCTCACGTGATGGGTGGACAAACCTTTTTAGTTGAGATTTGTGATTGTAGAGCTCTTTAAACATGAAGAGATAGAGTTAGAAGGGAGGTGGGAGTACCTGAGGGGGAGGGAGGAGGGGATGTGTACGTCGGGGGGGGGGGGGGCAATGGTCGGATTTTAATCTGAGATTAAGTGGGATATACATTGAGCTTTTTTGTGAGAATTTCTAGGCTATTTCTCTAATTTTCCAGACTATGGTGGTGGGACGGTCATCTCCTTTTATTAATAAATAGATATGACAATAGACGGATCATCCGGTTAAATTTAGACGGATCATAAGGTTAAATTTACAATTGTGATATATCAATAAAGAAAGCTTTGCGAGTATAGCCGCGCGAGCCACCTTGCTGTTAAATAAACTAAAAGGAGACTTGCAATCGTGCTTGAAAGGAACCTGAGGTTCCTCCCCTTTCGATTAATATCAGCCATTGATACTAAAAGACAATTTACGAGCCTAATTAATTTTAAACAGGGATAGTTTTGTAATTGCCCATTGGATAGACGGTTGCAGGAGACTTGCTAGTCGTCGTCTTCAATCTGCTGGGCCCAAAAGCAGTACATCGCGAACAGGTTCCAGGATAGCAGCGCCGTTTCAACCTTTCCTGTATATACGCCGTACATCTCCTTGTTCTCCGGCGAGTCCAGCCGCCTCCACCCAAGGTTGCCGGCGTTACCTCTGCCTTGCTCACACCCAGCCGAATCTCCTCACCACCGGTCTCCTGTTGGCCTGCCGCCATTGCCGTGCCATCTCGCACATCGTCTACACGAAGAGGTCAAGGGAACAGAAAAGGCTGACGGGATCGCCGGATCATGGATCATCATCGTCACTCTCCCATGACGTGAAAGTACTGAACCATCCCTTGTATAATTTGAAAATGAGAAGAAAATTAGTTCCTGGCCCACTTAATTTTAGTACCGGTCCACAACTTAAAGTTCCTTCTAATAGGTTCCTCTCCACTTTTGACCATTAGATCTGAGCAAAGGAATGGTTAACATTATTTCCAAGCACCATAGAACTTCTCAACTAAAAGACTAGTGTAAACAGCTAGCTGGCACCCGGCACACGTGTATATACATACACACCCTTGGTAATGACCTCCCGCATCGTGGTGGCTCTGCCGTCTAGTAGTTTAAGAAGCAAGCAGCAACTCCGATCCGCATGCAACTAGTCATCAGTGATCTCATGCAACAGCAAGGCTAAGAGAGATTCCTTCCCTTTCCTCTTGAGGGTGCGGTGCAAGCGGAGGGCGGGGCAGGCATGACGCCGGACACGAAGGCGGCGCTGGATAAGGCGCGCAACAAGGCATCGGAGTCCAGCCACAAGGAGGTCCTGCCGCTGCACCTTGCCAAGGTGCTGGCAGCCAGCCATTGCAACGAGGGCCTCATCCTGCGGCTGGCCATCATGCAGGCGTCCCACGGCGACGGCAACTCCAAGTTGGAGGCATTCAACAACGCGCTGGGCACAATGCTCACGCAGCTGCTGCAGCAGTCGTCGTCGTCGTCGTCGTCTGGGAAGAAGGGGAAGCAGCAGCGGCAGCGGCAGCCGCTGCCCCCACACTCCGTGTCGCTGAACAACGTCCTCGGCCGCGCGCGGCTCGAGCAGAACAGGCGCGGAAGCTTCGACTCCCGCCTCCAAGTTGCCTACCTGGTGCTCGGCCTGATCCTCTCGGCCGACAGCAACATCTCCGACTGCCTCGGGGACAAGAACGTTGGCTTGACAGCGGATCGGGTTGCCCAGCAGCTTTTCAAGCTCCTCTGCGCTTTAGAAGGTGGGAATACCCAACTTCCAAATCCTAGCTCCGCAACTGCTCGGCCCCCCCAATGCCCAGATCCTCGCTCCGCCCATGGCTTCTCCATGCTCAAGATGTATGGCCACGACCTCGTGGCGCAGGCGCGGGCCGGGATTCTGAAACCCGTCATTGGCCGCAACCAGGACATCAAGAGAGTAGCGGATATCATCTGCAGCGCCAACAACCTGAACAACGCCATCCTCGTTGGCGAGGCCGGCGTGGGGAAGACGGCCGTCGTTGAGGGCCTCGCGCAGCGTATCGCGCGAGGCGACTTGAGCAGGCTCAAGGGTGCCCGCCTCATCTCGCTCGACATGGGGAAGCTCCTCGCCGGCACCTGCATGGTCGGCGAGTTGGAGCGGCGGCTCCAGGCCGTGCTCAAGGAGGTGAAGGAGACCCCAGGGACGGTCATCCTCTTCATCGACGAGGTACACACCGTCCCCGGCGCGGGCATGACGCAGCAGGGGGGCATGGGCGTTGCCAACATCTTGAAGCCAATGCTGGCGAGGGGCCAGCTCCGGTGCATCGGCGCCACCACGCCTGTGGAGTACCGCAGGTACATCGAGAGGGACGCCGCGTTCCAGCGGCGGTTTGAGAAGGTGGAAGTCGCTGAGCTCAGCGTCAAACACACCACCTACATTCTGAGAGAACTCCGCGACACGCTCGAGCGCGACTATTGTGTGAGGATCCAGGACTGCGCCATCGTCGCCGCCGCGAAACTCTCCAAGAGATACCTTGTGGGTAAGAAATAAGCATATATATTTATTAATTAAGCAGTCACGCATCTTGGATTTCACTGGCCGGCTTGACGCTCACGCATTACTTAATTGGCTGTTGTGTTTGAGCATCAGATGGGCACCTGCCTGACAAAGCCATCGTCTTGGTGAAGAGGGCCTGCGGCAATGTCCGTGCGCAGCTGGAAAGGCCGCCTGTGGAGATGGAAAACCTCGAGGAGAAGATGAGTGAGCTGAAAGCTGAGCTCCGCTCTCTCATGAAGGACATGGTCAACAAGGCGCGGCGGGACGAGGTGAGTAGCTCATCTTCTTGAATTCTCCTGAGCCTTATGGAAATTCGATGCTCTGTTTGGTACTCAACTACAAAGTGAAGTGACCCGCGTTATTTGCAAATTCTCTCTTTTAGCATCACTAGCATTGTGCTCGTATATCCGTAAGGAAACCTTTCCACATTTTTTATATTCTAATATTAGACTGAAGAGGATATCGATCGATGGTTTTTTTATAAGCATATTTGTCAACGAAAATTCAAGACCATGAGCGAAAGGAACCACTATACTGAATTGTGCAAAAGTTTCCACCTGTAGTTGAACACACAAGCGTTCTCATAAATACACATTTTTGGTTAGGAGGCCAAACGGCATTAAACTTTCAACAAGTATGAGTTAAGACAAAAGAATAGTCTGGACCATGTATTTTCAAATAAACCTGAACATGATCCTTGTGTACATAAAAATGTTATTCTGTGTGTCAGAGCCAGTCAGTTTTATTGAGAAAATTGCTTAAACTAAAGTACAAACAATAATTAAACTCAGACCCAAGTAGGAGAAAGGCAAACTGGAAAAGGGATAGAACTGCAACTAATGAGCTGTTGGAGATCATGTTACATGTACCATTTCACTGATCTTGTTACCTCTAAAATAACAGTATTCTTGCTTATTTGCCCTTTGATTTGGTGGTCTTATTGAACCCATGTATTCTGGTCACACCTGTAGTAAAAACCATATATTGCAGCGAGCTTATCAGTTTTGAGTAAAGCTGCAGAATTTGTAGAAAAGAGAACTGTGGTGATCTGCCCTGTGCAGTCTCCTCCACCAGTGGCGGAGCTAGGATTTTGAAGTTGGGTATTCCCATAGTTTGAAGAAAAATAAATCGGAAGATACAATGAATACCAAATTCCTGCTATCTGATTCTACTGAAAAAAAAGCACACCAAGCAAATCGATGTGGATTCTACTCTTTGTGTCTTTGCATCTCTTTACCACAAAGACTTCAAATCAATTGACCGTCTCTTATTCATTTTATCTAGCTCTCTACAAGCAAAGAAATAGGAAATTAATTTGGGACAACAACTGATTGAAGTGAATAGGGGTTAGTTCAGTGCCTCATTTGATGATTTTGATCCTCGCCTGACGGGAACTTAGGCTTGGGGTTGGAGCCGAATTGCCTGCTGCCTGCATTCTTCCTTGACTGCTTGGACAATCGGACCGGCCTACCTGCCTAGCCTTGTGCCGTCGCGCCCTTCGCGTTCGTGAGCAGAGGACACGCCACGCCACGCCGCAGTGCCCTGTGCCCTTGTGGCCGGAGGCCCTGCTCGCATAGGTAGGGATTGGGAGAGAGACGGAAGCGTGAGGGATTGGGAGAGCGCCCTGTTGATGGGCCTGGTGGGAGGAGTGGAGGACGTGCTGGAGCAGTTTCGGCCTCGATTAGGACTCAAACACATGCAGTTATTGGTCCAATATAGACTATACAGCTGCATATATCTACAAACACTGTAAACTAGATTTTTTGCAAAAAAAAAAAGTTGGGTATTCCTGGGAATACCCATGCATCAACGTGGCTCCGCCCCCCTCCACTGTATGATTTACCTTTTTTTCCTGGATTCTGGCTCTTTTTAGTGTCTAATTCTAGATTTCTAATTCAACAGGTCTAGATCTTTCTCTCTTTTTGATTCAAGTAGGAATTTCTAGACCCTGAGAATGAGCGTGGTGCCTCTCCTTTATACTCTTTTTTATTATAATATAACAGATAGATGATGTTGATTGTTGTTTCAACCATGCCCTCTGTTCAGGTCAAGAAACTACTGCAGGATGTAAGGGCGAGGCTGGAGCGCGAAAAGACGGAGCATGGGGAGAAGCAGGAGAGGATCCAGAGGCACATGAAGCTGCGCCAGGAGGAGCTGTCAAAGCTGCAGTGGTCCGAACGCTTGAGACTCCCACAAAGTATCCTCCAGTGCGGCAGCCGTTGGGAGATCCTCATCGCTGTTAATAAGTACCGCTTAAAGAAGCTCAAAAAGAAGGAGAGCCATTTGGAAAACCAGTTAAAAAATCTCGAGGCCAGTGAGGTGCGTAGAATGAGTCAAACAATAAAGTGGATGCCATTTTAGTTTTGCCCTTGGTCCACCTAGCAAGTAGCACTTACTCCTCCCTCCTTTTCAAATTAGATGCCATTTTAGTTTTGTCCTGCTAAGTCAAACTTTTCAACTTTGACCAATGATTTCTGTTAGTATATCTCTTTCTTCCAACAATGATTGGTCTGAATGCTGATGTTGATCAATCGTGTCCTTTGTTCAGCATGAGAAAGCTGTGAACATAAAGCAAAAGCAGCAGGACACGCAGCAAAAGGAGCAGGATGTCTTGAAGACATTGAAGTCTGTCCGTGAGAGCATGAAGGGCGACGAGGATCCGGTTCTCACCGCCATGACCGTGAGCCCTGAGCAGATCGCAGAGGTGGTGAGCCGGCAGAGCCACATTCCGGTGACCCGAATTGGGCAGGAGGAGGAGGAGTGGCTGCGCGGACTGGCCGGCAGGCTGGAGCAGAGGGTGGTCGGCCAGACGGAGGCCGTGAACGCCGTCGTGGACGCCATGTTAACGTCTAGGGTTGCCCCTGACGAGGAGCGGCAGCATCCCATCGCCTCCTTCCTCTTCCTGGGTCCGACCGGTGTGGGCAAGACCGAGCTCGCCAAGGCCCTTACCAAGGAGCTGTTCGATCACGAGAGTCACATCATCCGCATCGACATGTCCGAGTACCATGACAAGTACACGGTTTCTCGCCTGTTCGGAGCACCACCTGGGTAAGTGCAAAATAAATAAATAAATAAATAAATATATATATATATATATATATATATATATATATATATATATATATATATATATATATATATATATATATATATATATATCTTTTCAGTGTGTGTTTTGACTTGTAAACGATTGAATTTGTGAGCTGGCTGTGAAATTGAATTCTTGTGCGATTATATTGAAGCTATGTGGGGTATGAGGAGGGTGGGCAGCTGACGGAGAAAGTGAGGAGGAGGCCGTACAGTTTGATATTACTGGACGAGGTGGAGAAGGCGCACGAAGTGGTGTTCGACACCCTGCTCCAGGTGCTCGGCGACGGCAGACTCACGGATGGGCAAGGCAGGACGGTGAACTTCACCCACACCGTGATCATCATGACGTCCAACCTCGGCGCGGAGGACCTCCTCCAGCAAAACAAGATGATGGACAACAACTCCATGGAGAGACGACAGCACAAGCTCGTCATGAACAAGGTACACCGCACCTCAGCGCCTCAACATCGTCCAGATTGATCAATGACAATGAAGGTCCTACTCTTGTTCTTTGCGATGTGGTGTACGTGCTCAATTCGAATGGCGGCTTTCTTTTGCAGGTGACCAAGACATTTCGTACCGAGTTCCTGGGCCGGCTCAGCAAGATTGTGATGTTCAATCCTCTCTCCGGCCAGCAGCTGAGGAAGGTGGCTCGCCTTCAAATGAAGCAAGTGAAAGCCCGTTTCGCAGAGAAGATCATGGCCCTGGACGTGACCGATGCTGCACTGGACTTCATCCTGTCTCTGTTGGACGATCAGGTAAGTGATCCGCTGTACGTGCTGGATCCGTGCTCTGGTTCTCATGATCTCATCTGGACAGAAGTACGGCGCAAGGGACATCAAAAACCGGATCGAGGAGAGGGTGGCGACCAGACTGTCGAAGATGCTGCTCAATAAGGAGATCGACGAGAATTGCACGGTGCGCATCAATGCGGCGCCTGAGAAGGACGACCTGGATTACCAAGTCACGCGGAGCGGTGGGCTGAATGGGTCTGTCAGGAGCGATGACGACGACGACGAAGAGGAGGACTACTACTTCACCACGGATGAGGAGAAGGAGGACGACGACGACTACTACTTCACCACGGATGAGGAGGACCACGGCGGCAGCACCATGGATGATGAGGAGGAGGACAAGGACGACGGCATGGATGAGGAAGAGGACATCATACCATCGCATGGGTATATTTCTTTCTTCACATACATGGATGTACCACTTACCAGTTACCATCCAACAAGGAAAGCACTGTTGGTGTAGTGGTGGAGTTGTGGGTTAATGACTCCATCCATCAAGGTTCAAATCCTGGTTACCACCAAAAATTATATCTCCTTCATCTTAAAAAAAAAACTTAATTCCTACATAATAAAATCGTACAATTTCATTACATACATTCCTAGCTAGTAGTTGCTTCGTGGCTTTTCTTAGAAGAATTCTGATGACAAAAAGTCTCTGTTGTCCTTTGGATCCTGAGAGACGACACATGCCATCTGTGCTTAATAATCAAAACGTTTGATATCTGTAGCACCCACTAACTATTTGGAAAGTCACTTAACCCTCTGAACTAAATTTTGGTTTAATTTACTCCCCCAACTATTGAAATTAGTCCAATTCACACCTTAGTGAAATTTCTCTTTTTTGTTTCTCTTCATACACATTATATTTGAAGTTCAAATTTTGTGGAGCAACAGATGACAACATAAACTATGTTAGAAAAATATTTGAGATTTTTTTGTGATTATTTTTAGTGGATGAAAGAATATTATGTTATTACAACGTAGGAATTTCCTATAAACGTATGAAAATTTTCATGAAAAAATTCTGAAAGTATTTTTATAGCATAGATTATGATATCATCTATAATTTCACAAAATTGTATTTCAGATATAACTCATATAAGAAAAACAAAAAAAAGTGAAATTTCAGTAGGGTGTGAATTGAACCAATTTCAATAGTTGGGGGAGTAAATTAAACAAAAATTTAGTTCAAGAGGTTAAGTGAACTTTCCGAATAGTTGGGGGGCGTAAAATGTACCTTTTTCTCTCTTTTTTTTTTTTGCCCCTCGTCCATCAATTTGGCAACCACTGAAACATCTCTCTTCCTTCCTTTTCGTGAGATCCCTTGGGGAATTAAGGGACACCACTTGGTTGTAAGTTACCATCTTCTCCATTAGATACTAAAATCCATGACAAGTTAATTATTGGCAGGGCTGGTTCGCATGTGGGAGGCTCTGATCCATCGTGCAGAAAACGCCAGGCAAGTTACACCACGAGGCAATTGTTTCCTTCAAGATCAGTTTCCATCCCTTATCTTTTCTCTGAATGATAAATTGAGCCCTGTTGCAGGACATCGCAAATGAAAAGAAGGATAAGGAGAAGGAGGAAGAGGAGAATGACCAACCTAAGAAGAAGAAGGGATCACCTTTCGGCAACGAGGCTTATGTTAATTATCTGACGGAACAATGTCAGATTCTGCATGAATCGTACATGAAGAGGACTAACGGAGCAGATTTGCCACCAAGTATCATGGGTGTCATCTCGAATGAAGTGCTTCATAGTGGGCGCAGCCATTTATCAATAGAATTCGATGATGTCCACCTGCTTTACCAATACAAGGAGCTTGACGTGCAGTTGGTAAGGGTGTGGACATTACACATGATCGAAGAAGCTCAACGGCTTGGCCAACAGAGGCTACAGTTCTTGGACCCTGAATTCATCAGTTGGAAATATGGAGATGAGGACATACAGACAGTAGCTGACTACATCTTCCAGGTTTTAGCGGCTAGTGAAGGGAAAGATTATATTGTTGGAGCCTACAACTCCAAAAGTGATTGGCATTGGATAGCGGTGGTGATTGATCTTACTACAGCCTCGGTGATTTACATGGACTCACTGGATCATCCTCAAGACTCCTACAAGCTTATTAAAACTGCAACCGATAGGGCATGGGAGAGTTTTATGCAGCTAGAAGCAGCAAGAGAAAAGCACGGGACTGAAAGGCAGCTTTACCATTGTTTCAGTTTTCAGGTACGTAATACCTCATTAGTAAATATTCACTGCCTAAATCATTTGTTAACATGTATATAGTCTAACATTTCTATATATTATTTCTCTGTAGTGCAATAAGCAGCCCCCAGGAAACACACAATGTGGTTTCTATACTTGCTCGTACATGCAAGCACTTGTTTCCGCTATGCCTAAACAAATTCTGGTATGTTACCTTTTCATTTATTTTTTAACTAGCAAATATGGCCACTCCATTACGCAGGCTAGCCCTATTTTGCTCTAAAATATTTAGGTTTATTTTCAGTGTTTCAAGTGGAATATTTTTTCCTTGTTATTATAGAGTTGGCGTACATATTGTTCACAAAGACTAATTTCTGCCCAGAGTGCAATACAAGGAAACTCCTATTCATAGGTTAATTTTTTACCAGATTATGAGCCATTTGTGATTTTTAGTTAATTTTCTTCATATATCATTTTTTTAGGATGGCAACCACATTCTACAATGGAGCTTGCCGGAGAGTGCCTTGCAAGAAGACGACTTGCTGTCAATTCGAGAAAGGATTTGCAAATTCATTAACCAAGAGATCCTTGAGAAAAATGGAAAATATTATTTGGCAAATTCTCACACAACATAGACTTGATACACTTTCTGGTTTGCAATTTCTCATGTATGTGCCTGTGGACTTGTGTCGTTTGCAGTGAATTCACTTTGTGATGTTGGACTTCCTTAATGTATCAAATGAAGTTTGCTTTCCATTCTATTCCCTAGCTGATTGTATTATGTATATGATGTGCTGCTTTAGGATATTTAATTAAATGAAGTGTGGGCCTCAATTGACGGAATCCAGTACATATATTTAATATAATGAAGTTGTTCTTTCCTAAATCAGTTATCATAAACCATTACCACAACCAGTTCTGCCACCGTTTTTGGTAATTATGATTATCAGGGTTTAGAACCATTTATGACGAGAGTTCCTATACTAGTGTTTTTCCGTTTTAAACTTGTTCTACCGTTCCAGGTAAAAAGATAATGACGTAGATGTATGATTATGATGGGTGGGTGACACTTTTTACATCATCATTATGTGTCTTTTGTTTTAGGAGTTAAATAATTCTTTACACTTGTTCTTTTTTTGACGTTTAAAATAGCTGTTTTGGTTCATTAGACTAAAAAAAAGATGTTTTGAACGTTAACAAAAGAAAAACAAAACGTTACCAGCTCACGAACCTGCGAGTTGTATACACGGTAACGCCGGCATCCAGCCTCGGACACGTAACAAACCTCTTATACATTATCTATTAGCGAATTGTAACTCCCACGGGTTTGATTTGGTTTTGTTCTATTTGGACATGCGCCATCGGGTGTTGCACAAGTAGAATGTTTCCAAGAATAGTACCATGAGGTACTTCGCGTTTCTATGGACGCGTGAGTGCAAAAATCACCCAAAACGGAGTTATGGATAAGAATATATGGGGATTTGAATATTACAAGGCCTTATTTGTAATTACAGAAACATTTTTGGGACTTTTCTGTAATTACAGAAAGGCATTAGGGAACAATTTGTAAATTATTTAAAAGATGAGGGGTCTTGGTGTAAAAAGATGAGGACAGAAATATAGTTTCATAAAAGTATAGGGTGTTTTCTGAAAAAGTTAGAATATTAACATAATTATTGAAAAGGTTCGGGGATTTTCCTGGAATTTTGTAGAGTTATTTTTGTATTGGAAACTATTTATTGCCATCAAAACAAGCTGCTGTTATCCAATCAGATGACCCTGCATGGGCTCATTGTTATTGTCCTGACATGAAAAAGAGGTATTCCCTGAAGTGCAAGTATTGTGACAAGTCTATGAATGGTGGAATCACAAGAGTAAAGTACCATCTTGCAAAAATTAGTGGCTTTAATGTTAGCAAGTGCCTGAAGGTTCCAACCGATGTGAAGGAAGAGATGGAAGCTTTGGTTTTAAAAACCACCGGTGAAAAGCAACAGAAAAGGAAGGAAGAGGAAAGGGTTAGAGATGAAATAAATCTAGATGAATCCTGTGGGGAAGATTCTGGGAATGAAAATGAAGTTGTGGTGGTCAAGGCAACAAGAGGATCTAGCTCTGGTAGCTCTAAAGCTGTTGCTGCTGATAGTGGCACCACTATTGACAAATTTTACAAGCCTAGTTCTATTGAGGAGGCTGTTCAGAAGAGGCAAAAGGGAACTAACGTCAATCAGAAGGTTCAAACAAAGTTGACAACTCAGAAAAGAGAAGAGTGGAGGGATAAAGCTTGCGAGTACATATGTCAGTTTTTCTATGAAGCTAGCATTGCACACAATGCAGTAACGCTTCCTACCTTTGCTCATATGCTTGAGGCAATTGGAGCCTTTGGCAGAGGTTTGAAAGGGCCTACTCCCTATGAAATGAGTGGACCATTCTTGAAGAAAAGGAAGCAAAAGGTTTTGGATGGATTTAAGAACCATCAGGAATCATGGGAACAAACAGGTTGTACAGTTATGACAGATGCATGGACAGATAGGAAGGGCAGGGGAATAATGAATTTAGTTGTGCACAGTGCTCATGGGGTTTGCTTCTTTGATTCTGTGGATTGTTCATCTGTCAAGAAAGATGGCAAATACATCTTTGACCTTGTGGACAAATGCATTGAATACATAGGGGAGAACAATGTTGTCCAAGTGGTCACTGACAATGCTAGTGTGAATATAGCAGCAGCAAGTCTTTTGGCAGCAAAGAGACCCTCTATATTCTGGAATTGGTATGCTGCTCACTGCATAGATCTTATGCTAGAGGATATTGGGAAGCATGGACCAATTGAGCGAACAATTGGCGATGCGAGACAAGTGACTGCATTTCTATATGCACATACAAGAGTATTGGAGTTGATGAGGAGATTTCTTGGCAAAGACTTGGTTCGCTCTGGGGTTACTCGATTTGCTACTGCATACTTAAATCTGAAAAGTTTGCAAGACAATAAGAAAGAATTGACACGTCTGTTCAGATCAGATGAGCTCAATGACTTGGGTTACTTGAAGAAGGCAAAGGGAAAGCAAGCACTAAAAGTGGTGCGATCTGAAGCTTTTTGGAGGAATGTTGACACTGCTGTAAATTTGTTTGAACCATTGGGTAACGTGCTGAGAAGGATGGATAGTGATGTACCAGCAATGGGATCCTTCCATGGTTGTATGCTTGAGGCAAAAAAAGAAATTTCAGAGAGGTTTGACAATGATATGAGTAGGTTCAAAGTTGCTTGGGATATCATTGACAAAAGGTGGGACAACAAGCTTAAGACTCCACTACACTTGGCTGGATACTATTTGAATTCCGATTTTTATTACCCAAAAAAGGCTGATATTGAGCATGATGGATCCTTTAGAGCAGCTGTAATTAATTGCATTACAAAGCTCATTGATGATGAAGATACTCAGGACAATATAATTGAAGAGCTGAATATATATCAGGAACAAAGAGAGTCATTTGGACATGACATTGCCATCCGGCAGAGGAGAAACAAGAACTTTAATCCAGGTGAATTACTGAAGTAATAAGTGAATATAATATAATATCATGTTTTTTCACTCTAAACTTGTTGTGATATTTTTTTAGCAAAATGGTGGCTGAATCATGGCACGGCTGCACCAAATCTGAGACTACTGGCAATGAGGATTCTTAATTTAACATGTAGCTCCTCAGCTTGTGAGAGGAACTGGTCAGTATTTGAACAGGTAAGGAAATGATTCTTTTGTTCATACTTTTATACCACTGTAGTCCCCAACCTGCTTTTCTTTCTTTGTTCAGTTCTTTGAATTTTTTTTTCACCAACACATCTTTGATCTTGCTGGTTCACCAGAAGAGTTATCATTATTCACAGATGTTGTAAAAAGGTCTACGAAAGCTCATCGTTTTCATTCCAGCTGCGAAATAGACACCGATTTTACAAGAATAAATGTTATACTAAATTATTTGTGGCTTCTGCAGATGGGATATTACGGATGCACATTCTCTTCCATGCTATATGCAGTCATGTTACTTGGCACCTTTTAGTGTTACAAATGAAATGGCAAAAATGGTGGAAAAGGAACATAGTCAGAACCCAATACATCATTTTAGAAAAGCGGTAAATCAGATGCTATCAAGGTACATGCATTACTGCATTATGTTAATCTCATTGTCGGGTTCTGATTATCTTGCTTATTTTGGACACATGCAGTGGGAAAAACTTTTTGATGCTTTTATGCTGGAAGCAAAATGGTTTGCAGGTCATGAGGTTCCAACAGCAACTGACTTCTTAAAAAATGGTATAATCAGTTTAGGAGTTCATGTTGTGCTGGTGAATGCCTTCTTTTTGTTGGGCCAAGGAGTGACGAAAAATAGATTGAACTTGCTTGAAAGCAATCCTCCTATCATTGAATTTCCTGCAAAAATTTTAAGACTCTGGGATGATCTGTGAAGTGCCAAGGTCAGACCATCACTGGTGTACATTTCAATATGAATAATATTTGATGACACAACTGTGGCATAGACTGCTACAGTTATGTGCATCATGGCACATTGAGAAATATATCTCTTTCTTAAGAAAAACAGTGGCATAATTAAGTTTGTACAGCTAGTAGAACATAAAATTAATAAAAGAGGACATCCATTGCAAAAAAAAAGGTGAGTCGGAACTTTATTCACGTCACAATTAATATGACATAAGCATGACTTGTATTTTTGTACTAAATTTATTAGAAGAACTATTTTAAAGAACTAGAGTGGTGCCATCTTGAGGATTTCATTATGTTACTATAGTTTTTTCATCTGTAAGAGCAACTTTAAGGGGTTAGGTAAAATATATTCCAAATTCTTTGATTTTAGCTAGTTTTCAAAATAAAACACATCTAAAAAAGTTGGACAAAACAAACAGACTCTGTAAACTACCAAGGGCCTGCGGGAAGAAGGAATAGAGAGTGAAGGTCACTAGCTAAATATAGCTAGCTAGAAAACTGGAACGAAGAGTTAGCTATTTTGGAGAGGGATTTAGAGAGACTCTTGGAGAGCCATTTTCAATAGTACTAGCCGTATTAGAAAACAAAAACATGTTTTATCTAGCCTGTTGGAGTTGCTCTAATGATGGCTTGTTGGGTTTTTTTTTCAGGATGAAGGGCAGTATGGACTTGATGGTTCTTACAAGGATTACTATATGAGTGAAAATCCTTCAAGCTACCCTGATTCTATCAATCAACATATCAGGTCTCTGATTTCCAAAGCATGGGAGGAATTGAACAAGGAGTGTTTTTCTATAAAATCTTTCCCACCAATATTTCAAGAGGTGTCTTTGAATTTTGCTAGAATGGTCCGAGTAATGTACTCTTATGATGAAAAACAAAAGCTTTCTATTCTTGAGGAGTATGCTAATTTTTTACTCCTTTGATCTTTAGAGTTGAGCATTTCTCATTTGTAATAATCGAAAGCCTTTTTTCCACTCTCAAGTGTAGCTACTCCCACATTTGTATCCCAAAACTAAGATGGTATCTCAGCTAACGGAGGGTATCAACATGAGAAAAAGGAAATGGAAATTAAAGGTAGTCCTAAATGTAGCTTCTGTAACCAAAGAGTAAAGTCTATCGATTACTTTAATGCAGGTGATCCTCATGGGCACAGATTGGTTTTCTTTTGGAAATTGTTGTACATAGTGGTTTTCTTTTGAATGTCTGCCATATGTTGGAAGTGGCACTTCAAGGTTTTGGATCTAATGCCACCAAATGTTTTGCCACACCATGATTTTAGTTGCAATACATAGAGGTTATTGCGACAATGATCGATTTTGGTTGCAACAGGGGGACATATTGCCACTAAAAATGTAGTGTTGTGATTTAAATTTTGATGGTTGCAATAAGTAGGATATATCGCAACGCTAAAATTTGTGTTGTATTTAACGCATAGTTGTTGCAACTTTTTTTGTAATGGTTGCAATAATTGGGAATGTCGCAACGAATATTAAACGTTGTTATTGGTTCTATCGTGTGTTGCGAAAGAGTCTATATTATGGCAACACAAAACTACGTTGTTGCAAAAGGACTCTTAGATATAGCAACACAAGCTTTATCGTTGCAACGAATTTTAGATATACCAACGAAAACCAAAATCATTGCTTACCTAAGTACTATTGCAACAATATTTTGTGGTTGCTATTTAGTAGTTGCAATATCTCATTTTGTGGACCGGGCCTTAGTGGTGCCTTAAAATCCCGAAAGTTGTGCCCCAAAATCCTGGCCCAAAATTCCCAATTAATCCGACTCGTGGACAGCGGCTCGACGGAACCTCCTCTTGGTGGTCAATCAGCCCTCTCCAGAAAATATTGAATGTGCCTAATCATCTAGTTGGCCCAAAGCTTTTTTCATTAGTTTGCTAATTACTCAAAGGCCCGGCCGTGCATGCATCTAATGGCCTTACGTGAAAATACAAGGGCCGTTTCCACATCGATCGTAGCTTCCTTTGAGTGTTCAACTCGTGTGTGAGAAGACGTCTCCTGACCGGAAAAAAAAGGTCACTTGAATTTATCTTAAACCATTGAAACACTCCTTTTATTTGTCCCTTTTTGCCTATAATATCATTCACGAATGCATCCAGGCATCAACATATTTATTTCCTTGTGAAAACCACTATAGTTCATAGTCTAAACTAATAAAGCACAAGTTGTGCGACCAATGACTCCTTACTCAAATTTTGTGTACCCTCTTCTATACCCACTTTTGATCTACATACCTCTCACCCTTAGATTTAGAATTGGTGGGCCTTGCACCACGGCTTGGTGACACGGTGACGCTGGGTTACGTGTGACCGTGACACCCAAACACTGATAATTGCTGATTATGGAAATGTTTCGTCGCTCCTGATTCTGATTTTTTTTACCCATTGAGTTTTCTACCCGGCCGCAGCAGCCACATCCCACCCGCCTCTCAATCCCGCCCGCAATAAGGGTCATTTGATTCGTTTCCTTTTTCCTCTCCGGTTTCCTCTCGATCCCTGGCGGCGATGGAAAACGTGGTTCACCGCTGCTGGTGATTGAGGAAGATCGTGGTTCACCGCCTCTCAATCCCTGGCGGCCCTCAGCACCTCGACGAACTTCGTGATCACGAAGACGAGGATCGCCTCGCCTCCAGCTGAGAAGCGCAATGACGATCTGCGTACGTGATGATCAGACGATCTGCGCGCCGGTGATCGCCCTCGCCTCGCCTTCTTTGCATCTGATGTGGTGTTGCAGATTGGGTTCGATGAAAGGGCCATCACCACCACCGCTGCGGGAGAGACCGAGTCTTCCGATGCCCGCATTGCGCGACCGCCACAACCTCAGGTGAGTAGAGTCTCTTTGGTCTATACCTTGCTGCGACCTTCATTGGTTTCCCATCCCCAACATCTGTTCCCTTTGGTTACTTTGCCCAGATTCGCTTTGATCTGGTGGCGATTCCGCTGATGGCTTTGTGGCTGCAAGCAGCAAGGGGATTTGAGAGCAGTCCGCATAGTGGACGGAGTCACGGAGGTCATCTCCAGGGAGCTCAGGGCTTTCGTCTACCGCAACTTCTTGGTAACCATGCCGACACAGCAGTCTCTGTGTTTTCCAGGTGTTATTATTCCTACACATGCATGCTGTTCTGTTCGAAGTTAAACAAGCATAGCTCACTCACATTGCATTCAAATCAATGGAACTGCTTTTCAATGGAACTGCTTTAGCTACTCTGAAATAGAGTTCGAGAGCATATAGAAACAATAAGGTTCTTGACCGTCGAAAGCAACTGTCTTCAGTCATGTTTATGTAAACTGGGTTCTGACATTGTATTCAGTCATTTCATATCTGGACGCTTTGCAGAATATTTGAATGATGGGTTGTCACAACTTTGTTACACTATTTTCTCCATTTTTTTGTAGGTTCTATGGAGGGGAAGATGGGAGGTGCTCTAGAGGAAGAAAAGCAGCAACTGCAAGCTTTTTAGGAGATGAAGTATCATATAGATTGCTTGTTTCTTTTCTTTTTTCCTTTGTTAATGGAAAATGTTTGGTTGTTGATGTGATCACTATTTCAATGGGTTGCAAGAGTGAATGATGGATTGATTTCATTAATAATATATATGTGTGTTGCATCAATTTCTGTTGTGGAACAATTCTGTTGCATTGCTGATATACTATCGTTGCAATAACAGAAAAAAAAAAAGAATAGCATTTCTAATTCGGTACGATGCTACATGCGGTTGTTACAACCATACATATTTGTTGCTATATCCTTTGCGTCTATAGTAACGACTCATATTTCATTGCGATATCATTTAAGGATATAGCAACGACATACATTATTGCTATACTTATAAAAGATATAACGACAACTACTACTTCGTGGCGACACCCTTTAAGCATATTGCAACACCATAGTCGTTATTCGTGGCGATACCCTTTAAGCATATTGCAACACCATAGTCGTTGTTTATGGCGATACCCTTTAAGCATATTGCAACACCATAGTTGTTGTTCGTGGCGATACCCTTTAAGTATATTGCAACACCATAGTCGTTGTTACCACCATCATATATCATGGCAATATATGGGTATTGCAATAACCACTATAGCAACGACGTCTGTTGTTGCAAATACCATTCTTGCAACACTAGTGCTTGTTGCGGGTGCAACCAATTGCCACACCACACGTCGTTGCAACACACCACAGTAATGGCAATGACTCAAAAAAGTGATGCAATACCCTATTGCAACAATCGCTCTTGCAACACCTCCCAACGCCCTGATTTAGGGCGTTCGTTGCATCCCCTCTAAATTTTAGACCTGTCATATCAAAGAGAATCTTATTATTTAAGAGTACTAAATAAAGTTTAATGACAAAACCTTTTTACAGATAGGTACATCTTTACGAGACGAATTTAATAGGGCTTAATTAATCTATGTTTACTACAGTAATGCTACAGTAACCATCGTCCAATCACGGCTTACTTACCCTCATTAGATTCGTCTCGCGAATTAGACCAGGGGTTCTGCAGTTAGTTTTGTAATTAAACTTTATTTAATACTCTTAAATGACAAGTTTCTTTTCTCTAAATTTTAGACCCCATGCAACGAACACCCCCTTAGTTGCAATTGCGCAATATTGCAACCAAAACACCCATATTGCAACACTTTTCAGCCGTGGCGCTAGGGTATTTTTCTTGTAGTGTGGTGGCCATGAGTGTGTTCGCCACGCACGAATGGTCGTGGCATAATAGACTTGATGTTTAGTATTTTGTCTTTGGGTCATTTATTCTCTAAAATTTTGTTATAACTAGCAGGAAATCCCGCGCGTTGCCCCGGGCCATCAAATTCTTGAAAAATTGGCTTAAACAGGCATATTAAACTAAGAGTGTAATGCCATTTTTTTTATGAAAAGGAAACGTGATTGTTTCATAAAATAAAAATGTGGATGATATTGAATTTAGACCACCAAGCGGTTTGTTTCAATCGGAATATTATTCATGTCATATTGCTAAAGTTGACACCAACATATATTCCCTTCTGCTTGGCTAACATGGTAAGAAATAGAACGAATATTCAAAGTAAGTTGTGATCCATACTTATTCTTCTTCTTCTTTCTTCCCTTTTTTTTTTTTTGGGGGGGGGGGGGGGGGGGGCATAGAAGGCATAACACAGTTGTAGACACATATAATGTTTCGTTGCACATACAGCTAATCACCACACCAGAGAAGCAAGAATGCTGATTTTAGGAATTGCAAAGCTAATATACTCAAAGGAACTTAAAGAGTAACATCATACAACATTTTGACAGATAAATTAGAAATGTAGGTACATACCTTTCAGAATCTCAAGTAGCTAATCTATTATTCATAAAGTCTCCTCATTTCAATGAAAGATGATGGCATCATTGTGATGATACTACAAACGGTTTCACTTGACGCATGCTAGCACAATTCAAGTCATTTTAAAACTGCACAGGAAAAGGAAGTATAATCAACAAATAGAGCACTAAGATAGAAAAAGTCTATCTTTACTCTTCCAGGTTAAGAATCAATGTGCCAACCAATAATTAGCAACAGCAGATGTTGCTTCAGAAGTTGAAATAAAACCATGATGCCGTAAGTCTGAACATATGGAGCCTTTTGGTCTGTACCTTGTATTGAAGCCTTCACTTGAGCACTGAAAGGCCATACACGTGGAAGGACGATGGAAGTGACTTCTTCATATAATTGAAATCGTGAGCTCCCCAGATTCCCCATCAACACAAACTTCCTCTCGATTAAAATTGTTATCAAGCACATAAAAGATCATTTCAGATTGCCCATCAACACAAACTTCCTCTCGATTAAAATTGTTATCGGGCACATAAAAGATCATTGCCTTTTAATTATTGGCTGCTCCTGTGCCTACAATACCTGCAAGTTGCATCACATTCAAATATTGATGGTTTCAGCATCCAAGCAATGGCAACACTGCTTTGATGATCAACATGAAATCTGACTTCGTAACGTGGATGAACATGACTTTGTAACGTGGATAAACATCAATTGTTCAGGTATTTGTAAAAGGCACACATCATATGCTTATATTAGTATATGAAAATATTTGCATCTGCATTGGAAAAGTGAAAAATAAATTCAGAGGGCATTATACAAAACCAAGATGGTGAGAGGGAATATAACATCTGATCTAAGTCGCCGAACGTGGACAACCATATTAATTCTTGGTTTCTTGGAGACGAAACGATAACCTGTGAAAGGGATCACGTAAGGCACTTGGTGACGAAAGAATCAAACCTCTAACAAAACTTTCAAGTGGTCTTACATATTTTTATTCCATGTACACTAACTATATATGGCTTTAGTGCATATTTGATTGATATCAACAATGAGTGAAAAGATAATGCAGACTAAGAGTGAAGTCGCCTCAGCATTAGGTAGACAGTACAGTGCATTGATACCGACTGAAATACTTCAGGACAGCCTTTCTATGGAACAAATTAGTGCATAGCTGCAGCTCAAAGTGAAGAACCAAGCATAGAAAACATTATTCCTAAATTACTAAAGCACCACACACATATGCTTGGCAAGTATACAAATGCAAAATCATTTAATATAGTTCACGGTAAGAGTCTAGGATTGTCATTTGTCAGGCGCTATAAGTTGACGCTTTTGGTAGGTACCTATAACCTGAAACTATACACGATAGCAGCAGAAAGAATGACACCCGAAACTGCGAACTCCTTGCAGCCTGTCACTACCAACCAAACTCTTTTATGTGCAGGTAAAATTAAAATCGCTGAAGAACAATTCAAAAGCTAAATTTCAGGGCTAAATCAGACGTAAGCAGCTGCGCATCGATGAATATGTGAGTCAGATTAGCACATAAACTAATCCCAAATCCAGAAGCAAAGCTGGCAGACATGGCGCTGGCCGTACCTATCTCTCAGTCAAAGTGTGAAGCAGCAATCTGGCTGCCGCGAGCTGGAATCGAAGAGTAACAACGATCCAAGGATACGTTACCACCGAAACAACTACCCGTCAGGTTGAATGAAAAGAGAGCAGAGGATCCTTCGGGCCCAGAACCGGCACCTGCGGCAGCGGCGCATATCTACGACGGTCAGGGCGGCGGAAGCAGTGGCCGAAGTTGCAGAGGGGCGGGCCAGCGGGGGAGTGGGCGAGCTGTAGCCTGTAGGGCGCCACGACCTGGTCCGCCGTGAGCTACGTAGGGTGCTGAAAGATGAGGATTGAGGCAACCTTGCGGAGCAGCGAGAAGAAGATGCTGCGTTGACGCTGGTGCCGTTTCTTGGAGCGTTGGAACTGGGGTGCGGGTCGGCGGTGCCAGGTAGCGAATCGCCGGCGCGGAGCATTGGAAGAACCGGGAGGAGAGGAAAACGGATGGGGAATGGGGATGGAACTGGATGCTTCAGGAGCCTGGAGGCTGAACGGGCGCGAGGCGAGGCATCCATCGGAGCCTAGCCAGAAAATCTCTATCGGAACAGTGTAACAGTAACAGCGCGGCCCCGCAGCAAACTGCCGCGGGGGCCGACTCTAGCCGGCTTCGATTTAAAGGTTATGAAACTCATGAACTGAGCAACATGGTAGAGCATGATATCAAAATAAATAATTTTACTGGCAAGCAAATCACAGAAGCAAATAGAAAATAAAATTCAAATAATGTGGTTGAGAGTAGTATAAGCTTGGCAACAAAGACAAAGTAAGTTGGCACCAATTAATGTGAAACATCTACGATAATGAATATTTTATTCACTTAATGCATACATGAAGCATGGAACTACAACAAAAGAGAAGTCGGTCAAGACTCCTAGAACTCCAAGCTGCCAACATTCATCCCATTACACGGCTAGAACAGCTTACAGAACATCGGACTGCCATTTAGATCAATCAGCATGCTATGAGCTCAATATATAGATAAACTATGTGTGTTTACAACATGAATGAGGAAATAATGTGGTACAGAGTAGTAAGGGGTCTTTATACTGAAGCTTTGAAATACAACAAAAGAAAGAAGTTGATTAGACCTGCTTATACTCCCATCCGCAAAAACTCATCACATTGCATAGCTGTAACAGATTACAACATATGGTAGCACCATTCATAAGCATCACCATGCTGTCACTTGAATATAAAAAGGAGCTGAGGGTGCGCCGTGGCACGAAAAATATAGAAATCAACTACAATACATTGTTGATATCCATTCATAGCTTTAATAATGTCCATCCACGGCTTGTTCTCTGACCAAACATACCGTCTATCTTGATTAGAATAGCAAAATCCAAGAAAAGCTTGTCTGGGTACCATATGGCTGCATGAAAGTAATGGCAAAGAATTATTGTCTGCATATTGAAGTTCAAATGCAAACATGGAGCGCACGTCATGGTGAATGAAGTGAGCGAAAAGAGAGTGCAAAACAAAGCTGAGAACTGTGTCATGAACAATAATATTTGTGCAAAGCACGGCAGCAACAGTAAGCAAAAAATTGCCAAGGTCCATCAGAGCGTGAAAATGTTCCAATGATACTAAAATCATAGCCTAACACTATAATGGTATATCACGGCAGTATGGACAGCAAACCAAAAGCATATTTACTATTGGGACTGCAATAATCATACGTAAAGCTACACAAGACAGCGAGAGATAAGCATAACTATAGATGTTTTAACCATGGTGCACGAAATTGAAATAATATTGGCCAATATATCTTGTCTTGCATTAACTGAAACGGAATAATTATGTTGATAACAATGTAACCTGAAATTAGCAACCAAGAAGAACGATGTGGTGCGCATTTAGCTTGTCATAATGCCATGTTCTGACTTATTAATGCTCTTGGCACCAGGAGAACAAAAAAGGTCCAGAAAGAGTAATTATATAGATATCTTCACTTTCTATATGAAATTTTGTATGCAATCTTTTTCTAGGTATAAGCAACTGCTATTCTCCAATTCATCCATGTATTTAATTCTAACTCTGATATCAACATCACAGCATGCATACATAAAAAATTAGAAATGCCGTACTTGCAGAATTGATATAGCTCAGCTAACTATCTTTACTATCTCTTGACATTAAATCACACAAAGGGTCAAGAACTACTGAAACTATTGAAAATGAATTATCTTAATGAAGGATTTGTGTTTTTAAAAGATAATCAAGCTCCATGTTTCAATAAATTAGATTAATCTATTGCAGACTATAGACTACAACAATTGATCAGTCATCATGATTCATGAGCCAGCTTTCGAGAAGGGAAGGCAGATGGTAGTTGAGTTTGAGTTAATTACTATATTGCATTGGCACGCCTAAGTTTCATGTTAACATGACCAAAAAAAATAGTTGCTTAAAATAACCATGACCAAAGAAAGATTTTGAGGACTATATTTTTTATGAACAGTCAATTTTGGTTGGAACATGCATTCGCCACTAAAACATTACATACATAAGAACAGAGCCTAGCCACAGCTTGTTATTACAGTCAAGAAAACAAATGCATGATATAGAAAGCCTATACCATTAATTCCTATGAGTAGATATCAAGAACACCCTGAGTCTTCGGAGCAGATCAGCCATGTCATGGTGACACTCTTGCGAGCTCCCAGCAAGAAGCGACTCAGAACCCAACTCTTTGGGAGTGTATCAGTTGCATCCCCGCAGGCCCGTCCTTTGGCCGGGATAAGGTGGGTGATTGGCCAGGGCCCCCAAATTTTTGGGGCCCCCAATTCGAAAGTCATGTATATATACTGGCCTGCTAGAAAGAGGCCCGGCACAGCCCAGCGGAAGAAGAAACGCCCAACGCAGAGCCCGTTTAGTGAAGGCAAAGCCGGCTCACGTTCTCCCGATCGATGCGGCAGGTGCTAATTTATTACTTCGCTTCCACATGAAGCCACGCCGCTACTCTTCTTCCCCAATTCGCAAGCCCTCAAATCGCTCTGTAGCAGCTCAGTTCCAATCTCGCCTCCCAATCCCGATTCCTGGACGGCCAACGAGACCATGCGAGCTCGTTCCAAGCAGTAGCAGCAGAGCATGTAGCTGGGTCTTGATCAACTCACGGCTGACGCTTGAGGCCTTGGAAGCAATTAGCAAGGTAAGCACAAGCAGCCATGTTCTTTTCATTTTTTTAATCAAGCATTGGCGGCCGACAGGGCTCCATATTGTATTCTATTCTTAATCTTACTAATGCTAGCCCCTGCTATTTGTTATTGCTGAGCGCCTATAAGACATGAGCCTGCAGTCTATTTTTTTAATTTGTTTCATACTTTGGTTTATCAAACATGTATCAGCCATCACAAATTAACATGTCTTCTAGGAATAGAAAGTATGATTCTAGTTTTGAAAAGCGTAAGAAGAAACAAAGACTAGAAGCAGAAGCTCAATCTCAAAAGGGTGCTCTTGACAGATTTGTTGTGAAAGAACCTCAATTTAATTCTGAAAATCAAACTCCAGAAGCTAACAATGTTGATGAGATTGAGAGTCATGGTGATCAGGGCCAGGGAGATGCCAACATAGCAGTACAACTTGAGGCTGAAGTTGAAGAAATTGATCAAGGAGATGATGCTAATATTGCCGACCAAGTTCGTGGCCATACCAATGACGCCGATACTTCTTTTCAACCTGATATATTTGATCCAAGAATGTGGGATGCACTTGATCCTATAATGATAGATATTTTGATGCAAAAGGGTCCTAAAAGAGACTTATCCATTGAGAAGGGTCCTGTAGACAAATTTTCTAGGAGATTTTCTGCTAAAGCATACACTAGAGTTCTTGAAAACGGAGACACATGTGACAGAGAATGGCTTGTATACAGCAAAGAACTTGACAAAGTGTTTTGTTTTTGTTGCAAATTATTGAGGAAGGGGCTTGGGAAGGGTCAGCTAGCAAATGAGGGTTTCAGTGATTGGCATCATCTTACCACTAGACTTAAAGAGCATGAAGGTGGTCCAGAACATCTTATGAATATGGCTACTTGGTATGACTTGCGTCTCAGATTCCAAAAGAATGAAACAATTGATAAAATTGCTCAACGAGAACTTGAGAAAGAGAGGGACCATTGGAGAAAAGTTATGTTCAGACTTATCTTGATTGTGAAATTTCTTGCAGAACATAATCTAGCATTTCGTGGCACCAATTGCAGGCTGAACCAAGATAATAATGGAAATTTCTTAGGGTTGATTGAAATGATAGCTGAATTTGACCCAATTATGTAGCAGCATGTTCAACGCATCACTAATGATGATATCTTGGCCCTACCATCCAGAATGAGTTAATAGGTCTACTTGCAACTGCAATCAGGTCTGAAATCATAAGAAAGATAAAAGAAGCGAAGTACTTCTCAGTTTTACTTGATTGTACTACTGATGCGAGCCACCAAGAACAAATGTCTTTGATTATAAGGTATGTTGATGCATCTTCTGGTTCCATTGAAGAATCCTTTTTGGGGTTTCTTGATGTAAATGATACAACTGGTCAAGGATTATTTGAGGTTCTAGAAGATGAGTCGAAGAATCTAGGCCTCGATATAGATAATGTGAGAGGACAGGGATATGATAATGGGTCAAATATGAAAGGAAAACATCGAGGGGTACAAAAGAAACTTTTGGATAAAAATACTAGAGCTTTTTATTCAGCTTGTGGTTGTCATAGTCTGAATTTAACTCTATGTGATATGGCAAAGTCTTGTGGTAAGAAAAAAACACTTTTTTGGAGTTATACAACGCATCTATCAAACATTTGCAAAGTCTACTAAGAAATGGCAGATTCTTAAAGATAACATCACAGGGTACACTCTCAAGTCATTGTACTCTACTCGTTGGGAGAGTCGTGTTGATAGTGTTAAGGCCCTAAGATTCCAGTTTGTAGAAATAAGGGAGGCTTTACTAGAAGTGGCTGAAAGTGACAATGATCCATTAACGAGTAGTGAAGCCAAATCTTTAGCAGATAACGAACTTGGTGATTTTGAGTTTTTGTTGGCAATTATCATATGGTATTAAATATTATCTGATGTTAATTTGGTCAGCAAGCAACTACAAGCAAAGGATATGGTTATTGATATTGCAATTGAAAGAGTACAGGGGCTGATTTGCTTTTTCAATAAGTACAGAGAAAATGGCTTTTCCCAAGCATTGGAAGCTGCAAGAGAAGTGGCACTTGACATGGATATTGATCCAGAGTTCCGCACTAAGCGTAAAATCAAAAGAAAAAGACAATTTGATGAGACCACAGGTGATGAATCTATTGTTGAACAGTCTGCATAAGAATCATTTAGGGTGAATTATTCTCTTCCTGTGGTTGATCAAGCTATAGCTTCACTTACTACGAGATTCGAACAATATCAGGGGTTTGAAAAGCCTTTTGGTTTCTTGTTTACATTAGATAAATTGCGCTCCTTGGATGACAAGAGTCTGTTTTCTTCATCTATTAATCTTGAGTCTGCACTTAAAAGTAAAGAACAGTCAGATATTGATGGAAAAGAATTGTTTGTGGAGTTAAAGCTCATCCGAGATTTGATTAAGGAATCTATAGGCCCTCTTGACATTTTGAAGTATCTGAAACAGCTAGGATGTTTTCCCAATGCTGTTATTGCATATCGAATTTTGTTAACTATTCCTGTAACTGTTGCATCTGCTGAAAGGAGCTTTTCCAAACTCAAGTTGGTGAAATCCTATCTGCGTTCTACTATGACACAAGAAAGACTAAATGGATTGGCAACAATAGCACCTGAGAGTGATGTGTTGGAGCAGATTAAGTATGAAGATATAATTGAAGATTTCACCTCAAGAAATACTACAAGGATGCTTCTTTTCAGTAGAACATAAGGTCAGTGTAGTTGTCGAGCACTACTTTTTCAGTGGAACATTCCTAAATATTGTGAAAATAGCATGCACTGAAGTTATAGTTAGCTATCAGTGTATTTTGGTTAAATTATTATATTTTAGGGCCCCATTTCTTATTTCGCCCCAGGGCCTCGAAAACATAGAGACGGCCCTGATCCTCGTGACTCTGTTGAGAGTTACCATCAAGAAGTGACTCAAACATGAGCTAGAGGTAAAATAAATAAAAAACTATCTAATCAATATTCAATAGGTTGAGCTGAGCAGAGAGCACAACTGAGTAAATTGCTAATACCTGAAGCTGAATATAGTGGAATGTTGCGCTAAATCCACACGCAGCTGCACCATTCGGTCCCTATCAACCTCACGTAACCACCAAAACCGCAGCAAACCATCCCTGAAACGGTCCATGTTACACAGTGCCAAACAAAATCAGCGAGGGAAGACTGCGAGACAGCAGATTTAGGAGAATATGGGAGAGATACCTGAGCAATCTTGAGAGACTGCAGCGGATGGGATCCGGGGAGGAGCCCCGTGACCAAGCTGTGGAAATAGCGCAGGTGGTCGTCCCTGTAGGAGCCGGGAAAGGGCATCACGATGGAACACACCCTAACAGTGGAGCAGAAAAGGTGACGGCTAGCACAATGCCACCAGCCTCCATGGAGGTAGGGTTAATCCTATGACCCCGCATGCCAAATCCGAGGAACAAGTCAAGGGGAGGAAGCAATTGGTGGTAGCAGGACCCTTTTTCCGGCATTTTGCGGGGGCAAATCGCCGGAAGAAGCCATGATGGCACCAGCTGCGGCCGCGGCGGCTCCATTTCAGGCGGCAGCGACCTTGAAAGCATAGGACGGCAGGGAAAGAAGAAAGCGAGGGAGGGACCAGGGAAGGCAAAGCAGGGAGCCGGCGACCATCGACGAACCCAACAAAGGGAAGGGGGTCGGGAGTGAAAATGAGAGGGTCGGGGTAAGAGCTTGCGGCGCTGGTTGGAGAAGAGGCGGAAGGGTAAGAAGGGAATATCACACAACATAGGTGAATAGATGGCCAGATTGGTTTTGACGTAGCAGATCCCACGGCTAGAATTGCTCTGCATAGGTTGTGAACAGGGTAACAGTAGAAAAGGGCGGAAGTTGTAGGAAACTTTAGAGTCTTTTATAGATGTCGACTTAGTGGGCTGTATGCATCTTGATGCAAAAGGCTGGATTCATTTCCTTTATCTAGAACACAACTTGAAAGTATGTGTTCATACTAACTAGTGTATTTAGGTGATATCTCAAATGTGTATGTCCACAGATATACTTAAAGTATGTTGACATATTCACTTTTCATTGTCAGGAACATAGGATATCACTACAATCTACTTCCTCTATTTTACAATACTTGTGATTCTACCTTTCAAAATTTATGTTACAATACTTGTGATTCTCATTTTGCAGTGAATCTCTATCTATGTCTCTCTTCCTAGTTTTTTGTGCATTGTATCTTTTTCACTCCTTTCTTGTGCCCAGAGCTAGAATCACAGGTATTGTGGACGGAGGAAGTAAATTATTGGGTTGCCATGTAATTTTTTAATGCGTGGTTCAAGTATCTCTGAATGGGTATGTAAACATACCAAAAGTTAGAAATGTTGTGTACACATAATGAATTTGGGTTTTCAAAGTGAGTGTAGCTACACTTGAGAGTAGAATGAATTTTCCCTTATCTAATTTGCATATAGCTATATATGTGTAGTACAAAAATATTGCATAGCAGAACATAGAACCATGCATCGGAATATTGAAAGCAAATAGCATCGTTGGGTTTACACCGACATTAGTACATAAACTCACTATTATGTACGATCTATTTTTACAAATAACAATTTTCAAAATGATTGCTCTTTTATGCAGGATCGTTTACACTTATACACGGGTCCCTTACTCATTCCCTGATATGTCTCCAGCTCATAGCAAAACGTCAGACAATAATGAGCTGCAAATATCACCATGTGTGAAAGACTGATATCACAGAGCATACCACAAAGGGTTAAAAAAAAGTAAAGTACACAGCCGGTCCTTAAAATTATCCGGCTGTGTCACTTAGGTCTCTCTACTTAGAAAATATTTATTTAGCATCTTTAAACTTGTTTTGATGTGTTATTTATGTTCCTTTAGTTATTTTGACATTCCTAAACTTGTTTGACTGTGACATTCCTAAACTCTAAACGCAAATCTAGCATACATAACGTACATTTACATAGGTACATATAGCACAGAATCTGCATTCGTACAAGCATGACAATACTATTAAGAAACTAACTGCTGCAGCAGATTTAAGGTCAGTGTTTATTTGTTTCCAGCACCGCTACTTCCCACTAACAAGATCGAACATGGCCCTGCAATGGGCTCTGCCCGTAGATTTCAGCTATTCCTAGCTAAGTGAAGGACGTTGCAAGCCGGCGATTATAGGGCAACCAGGAGCTCAGCGTGAAGAGAGGACTGTTGACGGTCGACACTCCATCGTGATCTTGATGGCGGCGGCGGCGACGATGGGATTGGACTGTCGATCTCGATCAACAACGGCGGGATTGGACTGTCGATCTCACCGCCCAAAGATTAATTTAGGAATATTATCCAAAAAATAACTCTGCATATCGCTATTGTAGGGTACTGTATAATAGCTCTTGGTACCTGGTTCAATTTTAGGTTGCTTTCAGCTCCAATTTCAGTTTCAACTTTTTTTTAAGTATAATTTGGTTATATCTTCTACGCCTTATCAACATTTCATTTGGAGGGCATGGTTTGTGCGAAATGAGGTAGTGCATGGCAAAGGCAGAGTTCCAGTGCAGGTGTCGGCAAAATTTTTGACGGACCTCTGGGAGGAACTGTGCACTGTCCGGCAACTGCAGAAGGAAGACAAGAAGGGGAAGCAGGTGCTAGGTGGTGGAATGAAAAAGCAGAGTGCCACGAGTATGGAGAAACTGAAGAGATGGATTCCTCCTGATCATGGATGGATGAAGATCAACGTGGATGGTGCATACACTGAGGCCACAGGTGAGGCTGGTATTGGTATAATAATCAGGGATAGTTTTGGCAGAGCCCTGCTGTCCTCATGGCGTGTGATCTTCAGTGCAAGAAATGCAGAGGAAGTGGAGGCCTTAGCTTGCCTGGAAGGGCTGGCGCTCGCCACTGAATGGGCTCCTCATCAGGTCATTCTGGAATCTGATTGTGCCACGGTAATTCAGCTCATGAAGTCCCTAGGAGTACAGCGGTCGAGTGTGGGTTTCATCATCAAGGAAGCACAGACCTTTGCTGCATAGCTGCCGGCAGTAGTTTTCAATCACACTAGAAGAGAGCAGAATGTAGTCGCCCATGAACTCGCTCAATTAGCTAAGCGTTTGTGCCATAGTGCAGTATGACGTGATCGAGTGCCTAGTTATGTCGAGCCAATAGTTGCTCATGATTGTAACATTACCTCGAGTAACTAATAAAGCTCTTCTTCTTCGGAAAAAAAAATAACATTTCATTTGTTTTCCTCATTCGGGACCAGTTGCATATCCGTTCTCAACAATGTACATAATTTCTCTAATTGAATATTTGTTACAAGCAAGCTCCTAGGGAAGGAAAGAGTGAATTAATTTCCAACCTGGTTAGCAGTAAAGTTCATGCTCAGCTGGTTACAGTTTTGGTGCGTTCTCATTGGGGGAGTCAAAAATGGTTTCGTCTTCTGTTCTCCGCCACGCTAAGCTTGATCAAGTTCCGGCCAAAAACAATTACTACCAGCATGGATGGGAAAACACTTTACACCATTCGGCCGTGTGATATGTGTTGATCGCCGCTGAGTTGCCATGGTGACACTAGCTGGAAGCGCACATGTCCACACTGGAAATGAAGATAGATCCGGTATTACTGGTTGATTGGTAACAATGTACGTGCGACACGTATCTAAAAAGCTCAAAACAATATTTAAGATGAAGCTGATAATATGATACTCCCTCCGTTTTTAATTATATGACACTAGTGATTTTTTTGTTAAACTTTAACCAATAATATATATAAAAATAATTAGTTTCTTAACATGAAATTTATATTGTTGGATCTATCATTAAAAACACTTTAAGATTAACTTATACATTTAGATATTTGCACAAATATTTATAAAAAAGGCGAATAGTCAAAGTAATAAAAAAGTTAACGGCATCATATATTTAAAAACGGAGGGAGTATATAGACAATAAAATTATTTTAATTAACCCAGCAAATAGTAGTAGTTTGGTAAAACAATAAAGTGTAAGATATGATATTTTCATTCACTGGACGACTAATTATCTTTGATAAGACACATGAAAAAAAAAACCTAAAGAGATACATTTTGGTTCACTAGCAAGTTGTCCGTGCGTTGCTACGGGACATTGCACATTTTGCAGTAAAAAATTATATGAAAATAGTAAATATTTTGCAAGCCATATAAGCTGCTTAATTTTTGCAAGACTACAACAAAATGAGGATATATACGCTGACTCGAAAATCTAAAGGCTATTGAAAATGTTGCCATAGCTTGCACTATAATTGAAGGAAATATTGCAAAAGTGTATACATAAAGTTAGAAGGAAATCAATTTTTTTTAAAAAAAAACCAAAAAACAAGCATTACTATTACATTTAGTTGGAATGTATAGAGATCGGTGGCTTGCAATGAATGGAATTTTTTTCCCATAAAGGAAAGATAGTGAATATTTTATGCAGTTTATTGATTGTCTTTTTTTTAAGGAAGTTCCAGCCTGTAAAAAAAATACAATTGAAAAAAATGACCCATTAGGAAGTCGAACTCGCACCCTCACTGTGAGAAGGACCGGAAAACCAACACAATATGACCAACTTGGTGCCATGTACGCCATAATGTCGCTGAGTGCGCCAGGTCGAGTCTTCTTCAACCTATCACCATAATAAGAAAACAGAAAGCACCAACGCCATTACCACCCATTTGAGCTCGCCAACCAGCGAAAGTAATTAAGGCTCCCCAATGCCATTTGATAAGCAAAACGGATTACAAATGGTCTCCACTTAGTTTCCCAAGCAAAAAATCTCCAAAATCCGACATGAATCTCTCCTCTCAATATCTCATCTGGAAGGATTCCGTTTTCAGATTTTGGAGTCCCTCAGGCTCGTACGTATTTCGATGCAGAACCTAACCGTCTCGATTAGCGGGGCGGCGTAGCTCCGGTGCCGCATCGCGGGGTGGGGAGAGTGGTGCGATGCACCGCTTCTCGGGTGGAACGGAGCAGTGCGGCTCGACTCTAGCTAGTGTCGCTGCTTGCACAGCGCGGCCGGAATGGAGCGGAGCGGTGACGGGAAGGGGCAATAAAACGAAATGTGAGTCGGGAGGAAGCTGGGCTGTGGCCTGTGCGTGATTTAGGGAAAGAAAAAAAAAACAAAAGCAAAAAAGCCATCGATACTGCGACTGCCGGGATACGAACACCAGATATTATTTGATAACGCATCACGGAATTGGCTAAAATTTATTTCATTATATTAGATATTCCACCATGTATTTTTATACAAAACTATTTTTCCTAGACATTGGTGTTCAACTATTTTGCTGGCAACATATAGAAAATTCAGATATTTTGAAGAATTTGTACTCTAGGACCAGCCAATGGTTGACCTTGAGTTTTTTTTTATAAAGAATTGGATGTTTTTCACCGAGAAGACGAAAGATAAAAATTAAATTACAACAAAATTATATAAGGATGTAATAGATAAAATTAACCAGCTACAAAAAAATGATGGGTCCATAGAGTGATGGGGCCAGTTTACCAGAGCAGCTGAACAGCATGACAAGCAGTATCTAACCTAATACACGTCTTGAGGAAATAAAGTCTCAAAGTGCTTCCATTTTGTAAGTGCCATTTTTTGGGATGGTTGAAAAGAAATATAAAACAATTAATTTGGTAAACTGTAAAGGATAACGGCTTCTCGTAGCAACATGAACAATACAATCATCATCGTTTTTAATAACAAATTAAATTTTTTCTTTTAACAAAAATGCCTATCGATACACAGGATTTGGCACCAGAACTCCATTAGATTAACCATTTGTAAAGGGAAAATGTGAATAATTCAACACTCAACATGAATGGCAAGTCCAATGCTAAGGCACCACGAACCTTTTCATCATCGATATGAGAAAAAAAACTGTACAGAGCCTTCGTTCTTTATTCCCCTCAAGATAATTACCAAACAATTGAAATTCTATAATATCGAATTGTCAATGCAGATATCACACAGCGGTAACAATCTGGTAAAAGCAACACCAGAACAAATAATTCTGTGGTAGCTTTCCATTTAATCTGTAGTCATAATATGACATAACGACAGTTATTTCACTTTATTGAGCTAAACTATTTGCCAAAAACGACTCTGAGATACACACAACTGAAAGCTCATATGGTCCATGGTTATAGCGTATCAGCACAACCCATGTGGAAACAACAAGCCGAAACAACATGAAGATCACAACAATATGCCTTGCACATATATTGTGTATACCTTTTCCTTTCATATATTTTTTTTATGCACTACATGAAAGCAAAATAGACAATTACACACCCGATTCATCCCCTCCCATTTCAGCTGTGCAAATTGCAGCAAGTAAAAAACGTGCATATGGATTCCTGAAAAGAAAAGGGATAAATAAGCAAATTAGCTATTGACATATCAAGTATGTTCATGACATGCACTTTTTCTGAATGTTGAGATGGTAGGAAATCCCAGAATATTCTGCAGTATTCCATCTCGACATAGAAAATAATAATATAAACTAATAAAGCACGAGTTGAGGGACTAATGACCCTCCACCCAATTTTTATGTACCCTCCTTTAAACCCACCTTAATCTACAAATCTTCCACCCTTAGATTTGGACTTTTTGGGCCTAAAATTGTGAGATCATCCCTGGTTACGGTGACACGGTTACGGTGTGGTGAACCACCGATCCCTTTTTATGGAATGTATCGTCGCGTGCAATCGTGATTTTTTTTACCACACCATTTTTCTACCCCCCCCCCCCCCCCCCTGGGGGTGCACCCATCCACTGGATTCATGTGACCACCGCGTTTCTGATCGAGCGTTCTTTCCTTGTATAGCGTCGTTGTTTCCTTGTGCAGCGTAGTGCTTTCCTTTTCCTTCTTTCCTTCTTTCTTATCGATCAAGCAGACGAGCACTGTGTTTGAGGCCGGGCGTGGTGTTCTTCCTTCCAGCGACGGAGATCGTGGATCCAGTGAGCGCGAGCGTGGAGTTATCCCCGGCGTCTTCTTCTTGCCCAGGCTGTAGTTGCGATCCGATCTTCAAATCTCGGCGGTCGCCTTCTTCTTCTAGCAGGTAGGTCGTGTCTCCGCCGCGATCTTCGTCGCCTGACGCACTGTGTTTGTGGTTGCGTGAATCTTGCCAATTCTTTTGGCCTTGATCTGCTTTGATCGTTTTCCTGGTGGTGATGGTTTTGCCTGCTGTAATCTTCAAGAACACGAGCTGAAGAAATAATGTAGTCCCATGCGCTACCCCTGTGATCGTTGCGATTCATCTTTAATTCATGCGCTGCCCTAGTGATGCGATCAGGCAGCGGGATGCCTCGGGGAGGACCTGCGCGTGCAGCTGCCTCGCTGCCGTTCACATGCGGACGGCGAGACCCGCCAGACGACGATCCCGGTTCAAGCAAAGAGGTGAGATGTGGAGCCTGCCAGGTGCTCGATCAATTTCCTATGAACGCATTTGTTTCATCTTCATACCTTTCACCTTCACTATCGTGATTAATGAAATTGCTCATCTAATTTAATTCTTTAGCGCCATCGTTGCAGGTTACTCTAAGATATATCGAATGACTGATGGTGTGGCGTTCATATTGTCGAGTTGCCATGCAGGCGGGCCAGGCCGGGGTGCTGGACCTGCCATTTACCAACTGGTCAGTTCCAGGGGTTGCTTACCCTCCTCCCAAACCTGTTTAGGGTTCTGCGGTTGATGCTTATTGCTTGCTAGCTTCCATTGCTCGACACTTCTTTAAAGTTTTTGGTTGCTCGGTTCATCCGTGGCCTACATGCCAAACTGCCAATGGCATAATGTAACGCCTCTTTTTTGTTTTGCGAGAAACTGTAATGCCTTTTTTGCTTTTGACGTCAGTTTGCACATACTATTTTAACTCTGATGATGGCGTCAGAAATAAACAACAGGGAAATGATAAAAGATTGTATACATAATATAGGTTATTTCCCTTTTTGGGGAAAGACCAGGTTTTAGGAAACAATGAACCCTTTCTGATGTTTTCTGCACTGAAAGCGTGCTAGCCTGTTTACATGACGAGATGAGTTACTTTGTCATCACTAACTTTTTTCTGGGAATAAAAGCTTTGGATGACACTGTGTTTGTCCATTTTTGATTGCCATTTTTTAGATACGGTAATATATTGTCATCAGTGTTGTCTGCACAATATGGTTCTTTCTGTGATCTTCGTTGTAGGTTGCATATTGTCCTATGAATCCAATGATTTTTATCAACATAAAAGATGCATGTTGTCCTAATGTACTTAACTGATTCACCTCTATGTATTTTTAGTAATCCAGTTTGACTTGACATGGTAAAGACCACTACAACACAAACCCCTCTCTAGCATCGGATAGATTGAAACGAAAATAACTAGCGTTGCAAGCCCCTTGGTTAGCAACGCTTCGCCCACCCACCGCACGCACAGCCCGGATATTAAGTTAAAAACAACCGCCCCCTCGTCTTCCACGAAACAAAAGGTAGAACTCTGTTTCCAAAAAAAAAAAGGGGGAGAACTCCCGCATCAATCTTCTACCTAGGGTTCTACCCTGCCCCTCGATCCTCGATCTGTTTGGTTCTTGTATCACCACTGCTTTCTTCCATATTGATAGTTCCTTGCCTCCGCCCATCATTGGTTTCATGGATCACCGCAGGGCAGCAGCAGTCGGCCCCAGGTTGTGTTGTAGCGCGGCGACGGCTGTTTCCGGATGCACGGCGGCGTCCAGGGTGTGCGGCGGAGGAGAAGCCGACCCTCAGATGCACGGCGGCGGCAGTGGCGGTTCGTCAATTTTCTGTGGCGGACTGGCGGCGCATGGTACTGGTGAGTCAGTTTCCCCTCCCTCAAATCCCAATTGTTTTGCTCTGTTGGATGAACCGTATGCCCTTCATTTTTCTGAATTACAGGATTGATCTCTGATCTGCGTTTAGGATCCAGATTTCTTTTTCTAGTTCGATTTTTCTGTATTTACAAGTCTTTTCGATTTATGTTCACATTAGCCAAGTCTTAAGGCCACGTACGTAATCCAAGATACAGGAATCGAAGTAATGCAAAACACTAAAAGATCCTGTGGCTATTACTTCTTTTCTGTTCTGACGGTAAACTGTAATGGCTGGCTTTGTTCTAGACCAAACTGAACTGCGTGAGTGCCCATATGAGCGAGCTATATATCTTAAGTATTTGATTGGATTGAGTTCACAGCATTAATTTTTTTTCGTGTCATTTACATATGTATTACTTCAGAAGGGAAATATCTTTATTTTGTTTTCTGAATGTCCAATATATGTACAGCGTCTGCAGGTTTTGAAGACTAAAATTATTAAAAGTAAACTGAATCCTGTATTTGTTCTAAATGTGCGACAAAAGAAGGTGGTGAGGGAGATTTGGTGCAGGGTCTTTTGTGATACAAAACAGAGGTGCTCAATAATCTATTGTTCCTCCTTAACGTGAGTGCACTTGCAGTTTCTACAGAAGTGGAAAAAGGGCACATCAAGATCTGTTTTTATGTCATATGTGCAGACTTACTGAAGTCCTCGGGTTGCAGAACTGGAATGAAGAAACTAATCTCAGAGTTCTACCTTCTTAGTAAGGTATTGATACCCCTTGCAAAAAAATATATACTGTATAGTGTGCATTCAGTCATTCTTTAATTGGAATCCATAATGAAATAGTGGATGATATGATCGAAGTTTATTCGGTTTTCAGCTAATGCAGTATTTCATATAATTGTGCAGTGAGATGTATAAGAATTGGTTAGTTTAATAGTTTCTGAGTAGCGTAAATTAGTTTCGCGCTTTGCTTTCTGCTGAAATTCTTTTAAGCGTTAGCGAAATTTTGTTTTCTGAACCAGACCGGTTTTGGCTGAACCTGGTGTAATTTCGTTGTTATGATATTGAAATTCTGGTCTTTGCCTTGCCGTGGGAAAAAAAAAAGAATTGGTTGGTTCTTTTTGCAGGTTGCCTGACCTTATCAAGAAAATTCATGATGGAGAATAGATGCATAAGGCTACAACTTCAGGCTTAACTAGTGAAGAGAATGGACACGAATGGAGACGAAGGAAATAATGTATGCATTCCAGGGCAATTTAGACATGTTAGGTTTCTTTCTTTTTTTCTCTGTGGAATAACTGTATGAATCTTGGTTCCTTGTGGCAAAGTTTATGGCCTGTCCCTGTAACAGAAATATTTTTATGGAAATCAATACAGCTACTAGTGAAATTATTCTGGACATCTTCTGGAGTGAAAGTTTTTCTGTTATAAGACTTACGTTTGTCAGAAATAATCTGTAAACATCAATGCCATATGGTACAAAAAAGATGCTGGACTGGTCGATTATACCAACATATACAAGTGTTGCTGTTGCTCGGATTGTCCGTTGCAAGTCTGCAACGCTTATTCCAGCTTGTTACCAACGCTTCTTTATACGTTGCAGAAGAACCTTGCAACGCCACCTCCAGCAACGGATGCAAAATGCGTTGGTAAAGACCCTTGCAACACTAATTTGGACTTCTAGCAACGGATATATACGTTGCTATAGGGGTGTTTCTCTTGTAGTGGACATTGTAAATCTAATTTATACTAGATCGACCGTGTATGTTGTTCGACGTAAGTTTCTTGTATAATTGTCATATAAGTTCACCATTATGTTGTTCCACTATGATGGTCAAACTATTCAATATGTCAAATTTGTGTTGTCCAAAAGAGCCATCCATGTGAGTGTCACGAAGCAGACTAAATGGTAGGTTTTTGCATTTTATTCTCTGGTATTTTTGTCGCCTTTTTCATTGGAATGGTTGACACTGGAATTCTAATTACTCACTTAACTTGTTTATCTAAGGTTGTATCCAAAACGAGTTTTGCATCCCGATGTTGCCAAACATGACTAAATTTTCATCTGGGATGAGGATCCCAGATGATCTAGGTTTGGACATTTCAGTGCAGAGAAGTGAGCATTTCTTGTCTTCTTTTCTGTTTGCCTGATGCTTATCAGGATTAAGATATCTATGCTATTTTCCAGGTTCATTGAGCATGTTTGTGTGTGTGTGTGTGGTCAGGCCTCGCCTTTGTTAGTGTTTTTATTAGTTACAAACCTGATTATCAAACACCCCTCGCAGCTTGGTCCGGAGCGAGGTGGTGTATCTTGTAAGGGACCGTTTACTCTTCTTCTTAATACAAAGATACACAGCTCTCCTGCGTATTCGAAAAAAAAAAAAGTGATGACTTAGACAAGATGAATGCAACATATAGATTGTTGGAAAGGGACATCAATATTGGAGATTTTTTCAGAAATTATCAGGGATTAAAATAGGTCCCTAGATGGATTGAGTCATTTTAATTGGTGTGGAGCGAAGGGTTGTATCATTTTTGTTCGTGGTCTTCTACTTGTGGGACAACAGATCCTCAAGAAGTACTTGCAGTTGTTTCTCTTAGGCCCCGTTTGGAACGCAGGAATTTCACAGGAATTTTACAAGAATTTCACAGGAAACAGTTCAATTCCTGCAGGAATGGAGAAGAAATCCTCCATTCCAAATGGGGCCTTAGGCAGTTTCTCTTGCATAGGAGGTTGAAAGTTATTTTCTCTCTATTCCGTCCTATAACTAAGATGTTTGGCCCAAGGAACAAAGCAAAACTATTGTGTTGAACTATTTAAATTTGAATATTGGACAATATGATTATAAATTTATATTGTGGTTTTTCTTTTCACGTAATCACCTCAAACCATGCCCGGTTGAAAATTTTGTTATTGATAGAGAAAGTTAAATAGTTTGACTTTGACCAAATTCAGAAATGCTTATATTTTAGGTAGGAGTAATGCTGCTGCCTAAAATTATTTTGCTAAAAATAATTAATTATCATTTAATTTATAAATAAATCTAATAATAATTAATTCATAATTGTTTTATTTTATTTACATGTTTGACAATATTCTATGTTATAATTGTTATAACATTTTCATTTCCTTACAAGTTTCATGTGTAATGTATATACGTCCGTGAGTTACATATTTGGATGGCATTTTATATTATATGTTAAGGCTTGAAGGGAACGAATGTGAAGAACCACTAAAAGAAGGTTTGATATGTTAAGGCTTGAAGGGAGCAAATGTGAAGAACCAGTAAAATAAGTTTATGTAGTATAGAAGTTTAGTAAGTATATTTGGTTTCTATCGATAGAACAAAAAGTTATTTTTCTACTGATCCTTCTGTGCCAAACGCATGTTTCAACCTATTTCTCGATATATGGAGAGAATATAAAGATGGCCCTGAAGTACAGCGATTCTATTCATTTTCTTTTTGCATATATATGGGTGCCGTGGAAACATATATGTGGTAAATAAAAACATACATTGATGATATATTTGGTATGAATGGAAGTATCTAATCATTTGTTCCATTCATCTGGTGGATAAAATTTGTCATGCAAAATCATGAAGAATTTTCTTGTTCTTAATTAGAACATAATATTGTAAAGATGTATTAGTTACGTGTATGCAGCACGAAGGAGCAGTTGTCACGTGATGAATCTTATCAGTACAAGAGTGATCTGCACCATAATACTGATGGCCATGCCGGGTCCGTAAAAGTCAACCTATTCCTACATGATTCTATCCAAATGAATTAAATAAAAAACAACTAATCAAACTGCTTAATTTTCAAGATCCTGCCAAGAATTGCTCGGAAAAAAAAGGTCCTGCCAAGTGATGCATTTCTTTTTATCACGTGCTAGGCGCACGTGCACCGGTACTAGTGATGTTACATTGCCGCACTTACCTTGTGGTTCCATCTCTGCTAATTTCACGAACACTAAACTGCATCAAAATGCCAATAACACAATTTGATGACATTTTCTAACTGCAAAGCCGCACTTTTTTTTTCAGTGGAAGGGAGCTTTATTAGAATCAACCATTACGAACCGATGCAACTAGGTGATTGGCCACAATCAGGCCCTTAATACAATCAGGAACAAAATAACACAATTTGATGACATTTTCTAACTGCATAGCCGCACATATGCAAGCAAAAATTACTATTTATTCACATCTTTGCCCTCAATCCACTTTGTCCTGATGTTTTAAACTAATATGAGGCAAAAAAGAAGAAGAGATAATGCAAATATTGTACGCAATTTGTGGCTAGCTGCTGGAGGCTAGTTCAATCAAGACTGTTATATTGTTCTTGATTAAGTAGCCACGTACAGGGAAAAGACAACATATCAAATTCTATATTTGGTAGCAAATATTTGTTCCCTGAATGTCAAAGGAATGTGATATCCAAATAAAAAATTATTAAAAAGCAAAGGAGGACTGTAATTTCTCCTTGTCCAGCTTTGCAATGAACCAAGGTTGTCATGTGCCATTCACCAATTTGTTTCGGCAGCATGGCCGCATGGCACCACCGTCCAACCAACAGATGCTAGAAAATTAGCATAGTAAATCAAGCATTAATGATGATTACACGAGTGAAGTAACTAAAACAAATAAATTAGAAAACTTGTTATGCAAGCAACCATTATTTGTGGTTTAGCATAACATACGAGGTGGCAACTTACAATCAGAAGTGATATGTTGTATAAATTCGATACAATACATTGTAAAAATTCCTAACAAAGTGTGTCCATGTTTTATTCATGTAACTTCAGCAAGTGATTTCATTTGCAGCTATAATGATTTTACAAACCTATACGTGGAATGGAATAAATGCTTGACATGCTCTGTCAACATACGAGGAAAAAAAGACCATTAATTCAATAACTAAAATTCAACAGGGAAGCAAACAAAGATGCATCAGCGCATTTTCGAAACTAATATTCTTTGAAGTAAAAGTGGTAAACCTCCTGTAACAGATCTATCAACATAACAAAGAAATCTAACTAACAATGTTATCTAGCTAGTGTCCGGAAGTTACAATTACGGTTCAACCTAGAAAATGGATGTAAGAACAAGGCCCTCAGCTTGACAGAGAAAGAGTTCCTTAAACACCGCTGATTTAAACGCTGCATGCATCTGTACCTTCAGATTTCGATTCCAGTTACCCATGCATTACAGTTGATCCAAGCATGAATGATTCCATACCATCACTCACCGATCCTTTCAAGAATCATCTGGAGCATTAAATGTTAGCACTTTCATGACGCATAGGACTAACCTCACAAAGTCACAAGCCTGTAAAAAGAGAAGATAATTCATGACATCGATCCATTATCATCAACGACGGCCTCATCCATATTCAGAAAAGCGCAATTAAGTTCAGAACGATTAAATTAAAATCGGCAAAACTTAGTGGAAATACCTCAAGCGATCGGAGGCATCGAGGATGTAGGATGTCAACCTGCTCAGCTGCCGGTACAATTGGATGTGAACTCGAGGCCATCTTCTCAATCCCTGTTTGAAACAGTTCAAGAGACCTTTAGCCCAAGTCACTAAAAATTTACACTACAAAGTGAAAAAAAAATTGTAGATAAACCTTTTCAAACCTTGAGCTGCCCGAGGATGAGGTCGCCAGAGAGGATGCAGCTGCGCGCAGAGCAGATGTCAATGCCGAACCGCGTGCTCCTCCCCGACGCCGTACACAGCAAGCACAGCCCCGTCTAGGAAAAATATTTCGGGAACAAAAAAATTTCGGAAGTCGCCGATAAACATGAAATATCGGGAATTATGGAAATTTCGGCGAACAAAATTTGAATTTTTAAAAAGGTTTTGACATGATTTCACAAGATATTGTCTCAAATGAAGAAAACATCACGGTTGCATATGCAAACAAGACAATTTAGACGCATTAAGATGGTCAAAGGCGGAATTTTGGTGGTACTGTTCATTTCGATTTCATTTCGGACTCCAACGAAAAAGACAAAATGTCAGATATTTCAGTGAAATTTCGCTGAAATTGTTTTCCTAGAGCCCCGTCACCGTCGTCACGAGGCTGCCCCAGATGCCTCCGCGTAGATGCCGGCACAAGGATGCCGAATCAGGCAACGGAATCGCAGCAATTCGCTGCCGCATGCAGGAATTGGTGGAGGGGGCCGTTATTACCGCTCTCCCGCAGAACACCGCACCCAACGTACGCAGACACAATCGCTCTCCTCTCCTGCAAGTTCCAACGAACGACGCCGCCGTCGACCCACGTCGACGCCATCGTCGCAGCAGCAGTCCGCGTCGCTGCGTGATCCTCCGACTCGCTCACAACAGTGGATGCGTCCAGGAGAGCCGACCCACATCGGACATCGGCGGCGATGGTCTGTGCCACTTCTATGCTCCATGGCGACCTGCATCGGAAGGAGAGGAGATGAGATGCTGAGACGGGGACGGGGCTGCGGCTGGGAACAAGCAGTGGGCGGCGAGGAGGTGCGCATTGTTCAAGGCGTGTAGGAGGCGGCGGTGTAAAGTGGCCATGATCTGTGGCGCAAAAAAAAAAAAGCCATGATCTGCAGCTATGGAAACTGAGGCACAATCTATCTAATCTAAACCAATAAAGAAACAGTTGAGAAAAAATACGATTGACCTGCCAGAACCTACTTCTAAACCAATAAAGAAACAGTTGAGAAAAAATACGATTGACCTGCCAGAACCTACTCTACCTATGTATCAACCATTGATCTAAATCAACCTCGGTCTGAGAACCGTTGGATTTCGAAGCGATGTGGGCCTCCTGCCAAGAGCGTCACACAGCGTAACGCCCCGTCACGCTCTCAGTTGTAACGTTGTGACATCTGCTATCATAATTTTACCGAGCAACGAAGATACCCGCCGATCAACCCCGCCCGCGAATCACGCTGCAGTTTCCATCTATCCCCGAACCCTCACATGCTCCTCTCATCTCTCAATCCCCGCCTCTGCCGCCGCCGCCTCGCAGACGTGGGCAGGCGCCGAAATCTGAGCAGCCACAGCAACAGCGGTCCTGCACAAAGCCGGCAACACGGCGGAGGTTCTTTGCCATCCTTAATCTCTGCCGCCGCAGATGTTGTCTGAGGAGTCGTTCGTGCCCTGAATGTCGTCCTCAGCATCCACGATCTGGCTGCAGCCGTTCACCGGAGCTCCAAGGATCAATGCGTCTTGGTGCGATGACCACCATGAGGATCTAGCAAGCAGGGCAGGGTGCGGGGGATCGACGGCGGAAGGAGGCCCGAATCTCACTCCTTTGGCCGTGGTCAGGGTGAGATCGATACCCTCCACCACGCACCCCTTCCTGTTAAGATCTGAAATTTCATTGTTTTTGTGTTTCCTCTTCAGCCATGTGTGATTGGAGTTGGACCGGCGGGACATCTCTACAGTTTCAGGTACATTCCTAGCAGATTTCGACTGCCGTTCGTAGCAGCTGCAATGAATGAGACACGGAGAGCCACAGGAAACAGCCAGGATATTTTTCTTAATTCAGACAATTTCGTGCAAACCCACTATGTTCAGCATCAACTCCTCCGAATGTTTTCAGAATTAGCACACTGTCATGAATTTTGTTTACATGTTTTGGTAGGACCATTGGATCATGCTGTCTGTGAACACTAATGACTATTCCAAGCGTCAAATGCCATAAGAATGCGAGCATTTGGAGTTTTTTCAAATGAGATCTGTGTGAGACTTTGGTTTGATTTGATCCCCTTGCTGTTGTGGTGCAGTGAGGAGCAGCAGCCGCAAGATGCAGCATGTCATTGTCCTCTCCGTCACCCAACATATAGGTGATTGATTATTGCCGATTCTTCCTGCAATTTTTGTTCATCTCGTTGGGGCCTCAATCTGTTCTGGTTCGCGCAGAATTGTTTCTGAGGGGTGTGTGGGTTTGTGCGGCGATTTTCTGAATTATTCCTTTTTATTATTATTTTGGCAGCGAAGAGCAGGCGAAGGGAGCGATGCTCTTCCAGCGGCTTCTCCTTGAAGCTCACCCACCAGCAGGTCGAGGAGCTCAAGAGTGAGTCGCCCCTTTCATCTCTGCTGCTCTTGTGTTGAAGTTGTACTGCTTGTTGCTTTGTTATCCATTGTATTGTGGTAAAAATGTTCATTGAAGAGATTTTGGTTGCTCCAAATTAGCGAATGCGCATCTGTGGCTCCAATCCACAGGCTCAGTTTGCAGTGTGAAAGTTACTCCAAACTGTAGACTGATGGATGCTTGAACTGATGTGCATTGTTGTAGGATATCAGATTAATGGAAGTGCTACCCTTTTAGCATTTCAGTTTATTGATATGCCTTGCTGTAGCCATGACAAATATGATGCTATGGCATTATTTTCAGCACTAGGGTATTTAGAAATATAGTATTCACGACAAGATATGTTACCATACTCTCTGCTGCTTGTGTAAGATTTAGAAATAGAGTATTCAGTTCAAGCATCCAACAATCTACCCTGATGGTCACGACCTTTCGTCCTCAACTACATACTCTCTGATTCTATCTGTCATGCTCTCATTATTTGTGTTTCTACAGAAAATGAAACATGTCTCATTTTTATGTGCCTATAACTAGGTGACTTTAGTCGATATTCGAAAAACTAGCATTAATTGTAATTTCATATATAGTAAATGCACGTGCTCTCCCTGTCATCTGAATTGTAATTCGCTGCGCGAAACATAATAATTTGTGGTTAGCGTTTGAAAAGAAAATGAAACGTATCTAATTTTTAAGTGACTTGCAATGAAAAATATTTAGTTCCTATTTGAGGTGTTTATGTGAGATCATATGAAAATAGTATGCTGGCATTTTTCTAACCTCCTGATGGCAAACTACAGTTCTCTCCTTATAAATGAAAACTCTAATACTTTTGTAACACATTCTCACCTTATTTTTCTTTTGAAAATATATGATTGTTTCAGCAGATGCAGATTAGCTGGAGAGAACACATTGCTGCAGTCCCACCTGTTAAGAGCATAAAATGTGATCCAATTCATCCAATATTTATTCTTTGGATGTGCTCGATTCAAAAAAAATAAATTCTTTGGGTGTGCATGTAATCCAGTTTTAATCTAGGTGGCATTACCTGGATGTAGGACTCACACACGACTGTCATTTAACATTTATTATACAGTATATTTCTCATCGTGGGAGGGGAACAGAAAACATAAAGATTTCATAGTTTAGCAGGCTGTTACAAGTAATCGAGCACTATTTTGATAAGCTCATTGTATTAGGATCTTTGCTTTTTATAATAACTAGTACCAGTGCACGTGCGCCAAGCACGTGATAAAAAGAAATGCATCACTTGGCAGGACCTTTTTTTTTTCCGAGCAATTCTTGGCAGGATCTTGAAAATTAAGCAGTTTGATTAATTGTTTTTTATTTAATTCATTTGGATAGAATCATGTAGGAATAGGTTGACTTTTACGGACCAAAACAATGGCATGGCCATCAGTATTATGGTGCAGATCACTCTTGTACTGATAAGATTCATCACGCGACAACTGCTCTTTCGTGCTGCATACACGTAACTAATACATCTTTACAATATTATGTTCTAAGAACAAGAAAATTCTTCATGATTTTGCATGACAAATTTTATCCACCAGATGAATGGAACAAATGATTAGATACTTTCATTCATACCAAATATATCATCAATGTATGTTTTTATTTACCACATATATGTTTCCACGGCACCCATATATACGCAGAAACAAAATGAATAGAATCGCTGTACTTCAGGGCCATCTTTATATTCTCTCCATATATCGAGAAATAGGTTGAAACATGCGTTTGGCACAGAAGGATCAGTAGAAAAAGAACTTTTTGTTCTATCGATAGAAACCAAATATACTTACTAAACTTCTATACTACATAAACTTATTTTACTGGTTCTTCACATTTGCTCCCTTCAAGCCTTAACATATCAAACCTTCTTTTAGTGGTTCTTCACATTTGTTCCCTTCAAGCCTTAACATATAATACAAAATGCCATCCAAATATGTAACTCACAGAAGCATATATATTACACAAGAAACTTGTAAGGAAATGAAAATGTTATAACAATTATAACATAGAATATTGTCAAACATGTAAATAAAATAAAACAATTATGAATTAATTATTATTAGATTTATTTATAAATTAAATGATAATTAATTATTTTTAGCAAAATAATTTTAGGCAGCAGCATTACTCCTACCTAAAATATAAGCATTTCTGAATTTGGTCAAAGTCAAACTTTTTAACTTTCTCTATCAATAACAAAATTTTCAACCGGGCATGGTTTGAGGTGATTACGTGAAAAGAAAAACCACAATATAAATTTATAATCATATTGTCCAATATTCAAATTTAAATAGTTCAACACAATAGTTTTGCTTTGTTCCTTGGGCCAAACATCTTAGTTATAGGACGGAAAAGAGACAAAATAACTTTCAACCTCCTCTGCAAGAGAAACTGCCTAAGAGAAACAACTGCAAGTACTTCTTGAGGATCTGTTGTCTCATAAGTAGAAGACCATGAACAAAAATGATACAACCCTTCGCTCCACACCAATTAAAATGACTCAATCCATCCAGGGACCTATTTTAATCCCTAATACTTTCTGAAAATCTCCAATATTGATGTCCCTTTCCAACAATCTATATGTTGCAATCATCTTTTCTAAGTCATCACTTTTTTTCCTCGAATACGCAGGAGAGCTGTGTATCTTTGTATTAAGAAGAAGAGTGAACAGTCCCTTACAAGATACACCACCTCGCTCCGGACCAAGCTGCGAGGGGTGTTTGATAATCAGATTTGTAACTAATAAAAACACTAACAAAGGCGAGGCCTGACCACACACACACACCCCTAATTAACCTCTTCGACCTGAGTTAGGGCGCGGAGGGATCGAGCTCCCACCAGCCCCCATAGATGTTTCTCATTTTCAAATTCTAGGAGAATCGTGTTGATGCAGGGAAGCGCTCTGTTAAAGACGCAGGCATTGCGATGTTTCCACAGGATCCACCCTCCTAGGATAATGAGACTGTTGAGGCCCTTCCTATTTTCCTTCTAAACTTTCTTAAAATGTACGGAAGCAGGAAAGATGTCAAATTTGGAGTTTGCTTGATCCCCAAATCAGCCATATATTTTCAAACGTCAAACTCTGACTTGTCGAAAAATAAACAGCTCAGTTACGTAATAAGAATTCAGGTTTCACACAACAAGCAGGAGGCCTTGGTCACAAGTCATATATTTTCTGGACTGAAAACAGCATGAAAGTAATGTTCCAAATAACAAGCAGGAGGCCTTGGTCACGAGTTCATTTCACCTCACCTTGAACAGAAGTGTCCTCTGATATCTGCCCCACCAATTTTATTTCCCCACCTTGGTATGCGACAAAGTAAAGTTCATTTCACCTCATCTTGAATAGAAGTGTCCTCATGGCAGGCTCCACATCTCACCTCGTTGCTTGAACCAGGATCGTCGCCTGGCGGGTCTCACCGTCCGCACGTGAACGGCAGCGAGGCAGCTGCACGCGCAGGTCCTCCCCGAGGCATCCCGCTGCCTGATCGCATCATTGGGGCAGCGCATGAATTAAAGATGAATCGCAACGATCACAGGGGTAGCGCATGGGACTACATTATTTCTTCAGCTCGTGTTCTTGAAGATTACAGCAGGCAAAACCATCACCACCAGGAAAACGATCAAAGCAGATCAAGGCCGAAAGAATTGGCAAGATTCACGCAACCACAAACACAGTGCGTCAGGCGACGAAGATCGCGGCGGAAACATGACCTACCTGCTAGAAGAAGAAGGCGACCGCCGAGATTTGAAGATCGGATTGCAACTACAGCCTGGGCAAGAAGAAGATGCCGGGGATAACTCCACGCTCGCGCTCACTGGATCCACGATCTCCGTCGCTGGAGGGAAGAACACCACGCCCGGCCTCAAACACGGTGCTCGTCTGCTTGATCGATAAGAAAGAAGGAAAGAAGGAAAAGGAAAGCACTACGTTGCACAAGGAAAAAACGACGCTATACAAGGAAAGAACGCTCGATCAGAAACGCGGTCGTCGCGTGAATACAGTGGATGGGTGCGCCCGCGGGGGGGGGGGGGGGGGGGGGGGATCACTTTTGCACGCAACGATACATTCCATAAAAAGGGATCGGTAGTTCACCACACCGTAACCATGTCACTAAAATGAAGATATTTTGTATTAAATGTCCCTTACCATAAATTCTTACAACATGACATTGATTGGGTATCTGAAGATTACTCGTTGGCCGTTGCAATTACGAAAACGTCATTCGTAAGGCAGAAAGTCCGCCTCTATTGCCTGGTAGTTTTCTCTGAAGTACCAAATGTGCCAGTATCCTCATCGGTAGGTCTCCTGAATGCAGCCGTCAATATATTCTGTTCATTATTCGATGGAAACAGAGACATGTTGCTTGATTTTGCCAAACGAGCAAGACAAGGAAGTGAAGTTTAGGAGTATGAAGTTTAGTTCATGTTACCGTGTAATTAGCAAGAAAAAATATTGTTTTCTCTCAAAACTCACAAAGAGCTAAATTCAGCGGATAAATAGAAATATTATGAGCCCAGGTGATATTTCATTGGGCTGCCATAATTTCATTCATTTGTTGACCTCCTGGCAAAGCCCTCTCGTTCGGTCCGCAATGCTGGACGAAGGTTCGTGTGCCCAGGCTGTTCCTTGGGTCTTTCGTTCTATATCACATCGAAACCCTGTTTCGCCCGCGATGCTGGGCGAAGGAGGTTGAGATGACAGAGATTTCTGGACGAAGTAAATGTTGTATCTGGCTCGTGGCCCAAAAAAAAGATGTCATTACAGGATCCTCTCCCCCATATTTATGGGGAGAGGAAAGATTGTTATTACAATGAGGTCCTTTGCCAATTCTGTTACGTCTCTCTATAGTGGGCTTAGCCTAGCTTCTGCTTAGTCCCCTTTGCAGCTTCTTCTGATCCCTTTACTAGAAGCGTTTACCCTTCGAAAGGATTAGAAGGCCTTCGGCATTATCTTCAACAGACTGTTGCTCAAACCCTTGGTTTCGGAAGTTCCCAAACCGCTCGTCTTCTATTTATCGATAACATGCAAAGAACATAAACACAAACAATAAGAAAATAGTACACCAAACAATAGTAATATTCTAAAAAACAGTTTTAAAAGATTCTACTCGTTGCTACGATCGTGTGAGTGCAAGAACTGCTAAAAATGGAGTTAGGAGCAAAAAGTTATAAGGTTTGAAGTTTCAAGGGTTAACGCAGGAAAATGAGAAGTTTAGGGACTAAAATGTAAATAAAGAAAAGAACAGGGATCTAAGAGTAAAATATTGGACTGAAACATAAATTCAGAATAAATTAGGGTGTTTTCTGTAAAAGTGCTGGTCCTAAACATAATTCTGTAAAAGGAGGGCTTAACTGCAAACTGCGCAATTACAAGAATTTCTGGAATTATATCTATATAAAGGCCACTTGGTTTATTGCGCTGTGCTGACATCATAAAGAAAAAAGGATTAAAGGAAAACATGAATTCGGTGGACTAAGTCCACGAGTCCTGTGGACCAGGATGTGGTCTCGGTTCACTGGTCCACCGTGGATCGAGTGGCCGGAGGACGACTGCGCCGCCTCGCGGCACGGCAGCGCATCGCCGAAGCAACGCTTCACGGCGTTCCCGTGGGAAAAAGGCGCGCTCACCTAGGGGGTCAAACGGGGGCGGGAAATGCCGGGAGTGGAACGGCGACGACGTTTGGCGGTGAAGGTCGTCGGCGTTCGTCGAGGAGGGAGTTTCGGTGGCTGAAGCTCGTCGTCGAAGTTGGCGATGGACTCCTCGTCCTCCTGCGCACACGGGGGAGGGCTCATAAAGCTTTCGAACTGCGGCGGCTAACGGTGGCGTGGCTCATCGGACGCGGAGAACAAATAGGCGGCGATGGCCCTCAGGCTCGGCTTCGGGGGCTTCGAGCTACGGGAGAGAGAGCGGGGGCTGAGGGCGTGTGGAGAGGGCGCCATTTGTAGGCGGAAGGGAGCGGGAGGCGACGGGGCGCGGTGTTCGCCGGCGATGATGGCCATTAAGGCCGGAGTCGCTTCGGTTCTGCGATTAAGACTCGTTTGAGTGGGGGAAACGGCCGAGGAGGCGAAGGGGAAAGGTTGGCGGCATTTTGGCGAGGATTTGAGGCTTCGGCGAAGCTTCCCGACACAGCTTGTCGTCGGCGGCGGCGGTTGATGGTTGATGGTCGGTGGCGCGAGCTAGGAGAAGGGGTGGGGCACGCTGGGCTGGGCTTCGCTGCAGGGGAAGTTGGGCCGAGCTGGGCTATTTTGCAGGCTGGCGCAGGAGAGGGGGGATGAGGGAGAGGTTTGGTAGGCCGAGAGGGGAGGCAAAGAAATCGGCCCGGTGGAGAAAAGAAAAGAGGGAAGGAAAAAGAAAAGGAAGGTGGGCTGCGGGTGAGAGCCGGCCCACGCGGGAGGAGAGAAAAAGAAGGGAAAAGAAGGTGGGCCACGGAGATTCGGCCCAGAGCGCTCAGGATTGTTTTGTTTCTTCTTTTCTAATCCTATTTCCGTAATCTAATTTTCTATACTAAACGAAAACGAATTCTAATAAAATTTTAAATACATTTTTCACATAATAAAATCCCTACTGCAAACTAATCCAGCATGAATACAACAAACATTTATAATGTATCCTAAATTGATTAATTTAATTTAGAAAATAATTCTTTTGCCTAGGAAAAATGATAACACCCTAATTACAAAAGATAAATTTTTAAACTATTGCAAAAAATTGGAAAATAGGGTGTTACACATTTCCCATTTTTCTTACGCACAAGTACAGGATTAGCTAGCCACACGGGGTGGTAAACTTCTTTAATGAAACCTGTGGCTAGGAGTTTAGCTATTTCCTCACTGATGGCCTTGTGCTTTCCCTTGTCGAAGCGTCGGAGGTGTTGCTTGATGGGTCGGGAACCTGGCTTGATGCAGAGGGAGTGCTTGGCGACTTCCCTGGGAATACCCGGCATGTCTGAGGGCTTCCACGCGAATATGTCTTGGTTGGCACGGAGAGATTGCATGAACCAATGAATCAATGATAGGTTCTTGAAATTGCTTATCTACATAGTTGATATCATTTGTCATGTTTTATCAACTTTGTTATTTTTTATATTTCAGTACTAATGATTCTAATCCTGATTGCTAATTTACATTTGTTAGTCGATAATAAGAATCACATTGTTCCTATGTGGTTCTTACTAAGCAAATTAAAAAAAGACAAGTAATCAAGGTGCACAAAATTCTTATGTTTTTGCAAGTGATGCATTTTTATATAATCACGTGTGTGGCGCACGTGCCTTGGTACTATTAGTATAGTGGATCAGTGTATTTGTCACTAGGAAACAATACAGATCAGAATGATTTTGTTCTTTCCCTATCATTTTTATTTGTCAATTAGCATAGTGTTTTTGTCTCAAATGTTATTTGAGCACCATCTGTACTCCATATTTCAATAGAGATTTATTCTGATTGGCTATGTGGAGGGAAACCCAGCACCACATTCCTACCTTAGTGCGATGGTGCCTGCAACTTAATGCTATTTACTTCTGCCAGCTTTAATTATAATTTTGGAGTATGTCTGGAACAAAGGCAATAGCTCGAGTTAACCTCCAAACCTGACGGCAGTTGCATGTTGATGTCTTTCTCGTAATGTGAACTATTCTCTATTCTCTTCTAGGTTTGGAATAGACCATGATTAGATAGAATTCTTTTCTCTTCTTGGATGATGTTATCAATAAGAGATGTTGCAGCTGATCATGTCAGCTAAAACTTCTAATTCACATTTTTTTTATTATAAGAATATATTATTTTTAGTAAATTGTTGCTTCTAGATAGATTTTGTTACCTTTGGATTTCTTTAGTACTAAGCCTATTACTACAGAACGTGTACACCAACCATCTTCTATAGTACTTGCCTAAGTGCTTCTACTGCAGAACATGCTCACTGCAATGATTGCATGATTCGTTTCTTGGAAGATTTTTGGAATATACATAGCAAATATGTCTCTGTTGAACCTGTTATTTCCCAGTTCAATGAGACCAATATCTGTTTTAAAATTGCAGCATCAGAGAATGGAACTTTTGGCACTTTTAAAATCAAAGCATTTTGAATGTTGTGGAGGGTTTCGAGTACAAAAACAACAAAGGAACAAAAACAGAAGGAAGTAGATACCTCTTAGCTTCAGGATTTCAAGCTGTACAGAGGGTTTCATTTTTACCTTCAAGCGCCATGTTGGAATGTATTTCCAGTAGAGATAATTAGTTTCAGTATATAATTTGGTAAACTACATACGTTCGGCTCTCAGGAATTTAGTGAGTTATGAGGTTTGGTAAACTACATACTATAATTTGGTAAACTACATATGTTCTTGGTCCAGGTGACTTGCAACTCTAGCTATGAGTGTTGATGTGAGATGTTCTTGTTTAGCTCGATCTCATGTTTGGGTCTCTGTAACATGAACAAGGACTAGAAAAGAAATGACCGCTGCCTAGGTACTGTCCAATCTGACGTATGATTTGGAGATAACTGCCTTACCAAGCTTACATTATTTTTAACTCATGTGAGACTTGTGACATTATTTTGTTATACTTCTGATTGTTTTCAGCAAATCATTGAGAGCGGATGTAAATGGATATTCTTATTAATTAATGAATGCTCAAATTCTCTTTTTGTTCACATTAGGTTTATGTGATGTTATTAAATGCCCACTATGTTCATGCATTGTAATATATTGCAACTTAGATATTATTTTGAAATCTATGATACGAAGAGAATGTAGTCAAGTACATCGTAATGCTCATGGTCCTCCTAAGTGATGTCATTATTTAGACACGTGCGTGATGCACGTGCATTGGTACTAGTTAGGGGAGGTGACGGAAAGAAAATCATGGGGAAGGAAGGGAAACGTGATTTGTCGGTGGCAAACGTGCCGTGATCTCAGTTTAGGAAAGTAAAAAATAAATTACGGAAGGGGCCGCGGTTTGGGGATCAGGGAGGACGCGGGTGTGTGGGTACGGGTGGAACAGTAGGAAGGAAATCGCCGAAGCAGGAGCGGTCGCGATCCTGGGTAATGTGGGCTGGTATCATCGTTATCAAGTGAAGAAAAAATAATTTCGACCCCTGAGGGTAACCCTTCACCATTGTAAAATGTGTAACTAGTGTGTTACATCTATGTAACAGCCTCACATTCCTTAAAATCCGAGGGTGGAGCCAGCGCCGGGGGTGGGGGGGGGGGGGGGGGTAATCAAAATGTAGATCAAAGATAGGTATGGAACAGTGTAAACAAAATTTAGGTAGGTGGTTTTTGGACCCCTAACTCGTGCTTTATCTAAACCCTTAAAGAATCAGTTGTGAGAAATACACTTTTGACCTGCAACACTCAACCCCACCTGTGTATCCACCCTTGATCTATGTCAACCCCATATAATTTACCATCAGATCCTGCCGTTTGATTTTGGGATCAATGGGGCCATTACAGGCATTGACGCTGAGCGTCATTTTGATGTGTTAATAGCGTGACATGGGTAATACTTTGTCACCATGAATTGTTCTAGACCCTCCCGTAATTCCCACCATGTCGCTTTCCCTTTTTACACCTGATTTGAATCCAATTCCAATCGGCTTCCTCATTTCCTTCCATCCTCCACGATGTGGTCCGATGCAGTTGCCCTCCATCCAGATCTCCATGCACACGCCATGGGCGAGCTCGGTGAGGATGGATCGGAGGCAGAAATCGGCGACATCACCGTCATCACCATTCGAGGGCCTCGCCGCCATTGGTGCGATTGATCCGTCTTTGATTTCTGCAGATCACAGCGTCCATAGTGACTCGATGGGGTGGCCGGGGTAGGTGGCCGCGGAGCTCCATCCGGGCGTGGCGATCAACGCGACACAGGCTGTGATCTTGATTTGGCCGTGGCGGCCTCCCTGCCCAAGTAGCAGTTGCTGGAGCCCATCGACCTCCCACCACTGGCAACCCACGATCCTCCCGCCGCCATGCATGGAGAGTAGCAGGCCATCTGCTAATGTACGCAAACCTTATATACCGCGCGCACGGTAATAGTTAGCTACCGCGTGCGCGGTTTGGGCCGAATTGAGCCGGCCTTTTCAGCCCGTTAACCTGGTGCCTTCTTCCTCCTCGCGATAGGACGCGCGTCGACGCTCGCCGTCGTGCTGCCTGCCCTGCACGCACCTCGGTCCTGTGCGCCACCTCGCGGCCTCCCATGCATTGTCTCGGCCGGATGCGCCACCACTCGCCGGAGAATTGGGCCGACGGCCACCACTCGCCGGAGAATTTAGCGGCATAGCTCGTCGGAGAATCTTTTATTACGCGTGGGTTTGTACTCCAAGAGTCCAACACCTCCTCCGACGGCCATAGAAACCGGCGACGACCGGAGAATTTAGCGTGGTGGCGAGTTAGAGAATTTAGGGTTCCAGCTCGCCGGAGAATTTAGGGTGGCGGCGATCCATAGAATTTAGCGTGGGAGGAGGCGGCAAGCGGCGGCGGGAACGTCACCGAAGCCGTGGGGTGGTGCTGGAGGCGGGGGCGTCACGGTGAGGAAGAAGAACAGCAGGAAAAGTAAGAAGCTAACCCACCGGCGAGATGAAGACGATGACTTGATGCACCGCACGGTAGTTACTTATTGTAACACGCACAGTGTCGAAGCGGCCCGTCTAATGTATGCTGAGATGATGCTTGGGGAGGAAGGGGGAATCCACTCGATGTCTCACCCAGCAGTAGATCGATCCAGGTATGCATTGCAGCTCTCCTCTTTATTCCCTAATTCAATTTGTTTGTTGCTCTTTCCCTGATCTCCGTATGTGTTCGCTAGCAACCCTGCCGCCCCCTGCCATCGATGAGAGCGCGGACGTGGTACCCCGCAGCCCTGGCGGCCGGCCCCGAAACACGGCGACGGCAGCCGAGTCTGCTTCATCGACGACGCAACCGAGGCTGCTGCATCGCCCAAGGAACCGCCACTGCAGCAGCCGCAAATGGACGAAGCCGTCCCGATCTGCAGGCCAACGATGTGATGATATGAGTTTTACTTCCTTTACGGCAGGCTCCAGGGGCTGGTGCACCCAGGATTCAATGACCTCCACCAGTCCTCGATCGATTCTACATGTGAAGAATTGGCATCCGCATGCTGATAGGTTTGCAATCTTCGTACTGTTCTTCTCTAGCTTATTTCTTCAGATCTCAAATCTCATCTTGTCTGCTTATTTGTCTGGAAGATAATTACTGTAGTTACTTTCTCATATCTAAAGCGGTGTAGTATAATATAAGCTAAAGGTCATTGTGAATCGATAGGCCTATTTTTTTAGTCAAGATTTCTTTGTTTCTAGACTGCAATTTGCATATACATGGTAATAATTTACCTCTGTGACAGAGTGCCGCCACATGCACACATGCACAACCTATTTGACTTAATGGTGCTGGCCTATACAAGTGTAACGATTGGTTAATTATTCAATTTTCAAGATTACCTATTTTCAGTTCCAGTTGAATTGTCTTTTGAACTTTTCAGAATATTTCATTAGCACTTTCTAAACCAAAACATTGCAGACCCTTTTGTATATTGAAAATTATTGTTGTTTTCAGAATATTTCATTAGCACTTTCTACACTGAAACATTGCGGACCATTTTGTAGGCATGAACTCATCGTTTGGACGTTACTGCTTTTGGGGTGAATTAATGGAATTATTTCACCAAGCTAATGATCATGTGAACAAATGTGTCTTTGTACCTGGCAAGTAAGTTTCTGTTCCGCTGGAGGGTGTTCCTTTTTTCTTTTCTTTCTTTTAGCACAGCAATCAGAACCATAACATTATTTTTAGTACAATGTGAATTTCTGTAAGTTAGACCAATATATATGGTGTTGAAAATGGAGATCATATTTTGCTCCATGGTAGAAATATAGTGGTAAATTATTTTATGATCCGGCTGTTCATCGACCGGTCTAGAATGCTTCATGTCTTGGTACAGAAGAGCCTAAATGCCTTGCATTTCGCAGGTTCCTAACTTCGAGAATGGCAACTGATCTGTTGTGCAACAATTCTGGCTGATGTCAAAAGTGACACGGAGTGTTAGAAGGTGATTTCTAAAATGCATTTTGCTTGTTTTAGATCCAATGCGCCAGATTGCTAAGTGAAACTTGTATTTGATAAAAATTAAAATGCAAAGAACTGGAGATTGTGGGACTAGTCAGTCTCTTACACCTGAATATTTGCAAAAGGTCAATAGTGCAAATTCTTAATTAGCTTCTTCGATGTAGGTGCAAAAATCCGTTGCTTAGTAAAATATGATCCAAGCTGTTAGATGAAAAAAATAATTAGAAACTATAACAAGATTGCCATGTTTGTTTTTTGAGGGAACTAAGATTGCCATATTACATTGATGTATCTTATATTTAATCATTCACTTTGTATTTTATGAAAGCAACAATATTTCATCTTAATTGATTCCCTTTGCAGAACAGCATGCTAGAACGAGCAGGCTGATTGTTCAATTGTAGTTTCCGACATTTGCCTGGTTGTTTTCATTGAGAAATCAAGTTGAAACCATCAAAATATGGGGTTCATTCTTTATTTCCTGTACGCAACAACCTACCCAGAGGATGCTCCCAATATGTACATTGCAAGGACCCCAGCAGGTCGACACCGTAGAGGGCAGGAAGATGGTTTCAGAACCATTGTCACCTCAAAACCTGCGATGCAAGGTTCGACTTGACACAGCTGATGCCTGATCTATAGATTATGTTCTCATGCCAATTTCATTGCACTGAATATCATCAGCTTTTAAATTTTTTTTAATATGATCTAGCAGGTTTTAAGGAGGAAATAATTTTTCATGCTTTATAGTTAAATGTCTTTTTTATCAGTATCACCATGTCTAGGTACACTGAATTAAAGTTCTATAATTAAATTCAAATATTTAGGTTTTGTTGAATGCAGGATGTTCTGCATATTCTTGCAGAGATTCGTCATGCGCTAGACTTGCAAGTGGCATTTAACTCTTTGCTGAGAAACAGAACTATTTTCAGATCAGGTGAGCTTATGTTTGGCCATGGCCTTTGCTAACCTCAGTAGTATAGTACCTCACTCCAGGTTATTTCAAAGCTAGTTAAATATTACCGCGTTAATTTCAAACCTGTAATTCACCTCTTGGAATATGTGGTCAGTTGTTTCTCAACCTGAATATCCACATTTTCTATGTGTGATTAAATAGCTGTTTTCCCCAAATACCTTGAATGATGTGGAACTATAGCTTAGTGATGTTAATAGGCATTCTGTAAATCGCCTGATTATGGGACTAGGGATTGGACATTTCTTGAGTACATAGAGTACATGATGAGTGCATGTTCATATGTTGTAATATTTGGTATTAGATATTTTATAGTTTCTAGCAGATTATAATAATTGATTGCCACTTCAGTTCAGATGATTATATTTTGTAGGAAAAGGACAAGAGGAGGGTACACCTTAAAGTCTGGTATTTTTTCATCTTTGATTCCATTTTTCTGATGTACAAAATATTCATTGCAAATGTATATATGAAATCTTGTATTTTACGTACACTTCTTTTTTCATCTTTATTTCCATTTTTCAGTGTCCCATTACTCAGTTCTTTCTTGAGACATTTTGCTGCCTGCATATTGGTTCCAAAGCAAACTTGCTTACACAAGTGTGGCAGCAAGCTCAATGATGATATACTTACAGCACGTTTGGTTGATGACTCGTCTCATCTGGCATGAGTCGGTCCGGTATGCAGGAAGGACGGGGTGGTCGGTTGCTTTTTCGAGAAACGAGTCGACGCCAGAAGTTAGATAGAGGGGTAGAGCATATGGATTATTCAGACATTATAGTTCAAATTAGGACATTGCGTCTAATTGTCCTAATTTTTTCTGTCATACATTTTGTTCACTTTAATTATGTATTTTTGTTATTGTTTTAGTCTTTTAAACACCTATATGACGTACTTGCATGGGTACCATTATGTAAGTGAGAAAGCCATCTATAGTATTACAATTCTACTCCCTTCCTCTTTATCTTCCATTTAAGATGCATTGGAATTCTAATTTATGCTACCAAGGTCTTGCCAAATGATGTATTTTTTTCGAACATGTGAGTGGCGCACGTGCATTGGTACTGGTTAGTTTAGATTAGAATGGTGCTAACTGAGAACGATAGCCTGGTGATTTCCAAACGTAGCCAAGCCAGATTGTTCTGATCACAGAAAGATAATAACGATTTCGTCCGGTTTCATGGACAGGTCTGTTCCCACCCAGTAGTCCTTCCTACAAATAAACCAAGCCCGAAGGATCGTTCACAACCAAAATTCTCCGCACATTCCATCACCATCTTGCACTTGCAGGGCAATGGCGGCGTCATCTTCCGCCGCTGACTCGTCCTCTATCATGGAGCTCGACGAGGCTGCGGCTCTTCTTGACACCGTGACCTCGGCCTACTTCGACGACGGCGACTCCGCCGCCGGCGCCGGCGCCGCCGCCTTCTCGTGGCCCGTGGCGGAGAAGATCACGTCGACGCTGACCGGCAACGGGCAGCTCCGGAGCCTGTGCACCTTGATGAAAGTCCACAAGGATTACAAGACGTTCTTCGCCCACAGCAAGCCGGCGTGCGAGGCGCCGAAGGAGGGCACGGATGCGATCTGCGTCTATGCCGACACGTTCGACGCCGGCATGCGGCTGCCGCTGCACGACTTCCACGCCGCCGTCCTCCGCCACTACGGCCTCGCGTCCAGCCAGCTGGCGCCCTACGCGTGGCGCTACATGGCCGCGTTCGTGCTGCTCTGCGCCGACGCCGGCGTCGAGCCGCAGCTGCCCGTGATCCAGCAATTCTTCTCCATAGTTTCCAACAAGGGAGACGCCCGGGGCTGGCACCACTTCAAGCCCTACCTCCAGGGCCAGCGCCGGCTCTTCAACGGGAAGATGCCCAGGTATGCCGGGTGGAAGTCCAAGTTCTTCTTCCTCCAGTGTCCGCCGGCGACGCCTTGGTCGTGCCCGACAAAGTGGGGGAAGCCGAGCAGAGCCTCCGTTCGCAAGCCGGCCGTCATGACGGATGCAATGAGGACCTGTCGAGGTTATAGGACCTCGATAGATTTGTTATGGGGGCGAAGGAACCAAGAATACGATGGTGAACACGAGACAAGGAGTTTAGACAGGTTCGGGCCTCCCGGAGGATAAAAACCCTACGTCCTGTATGTCGTGGTATTGATTGTGTATGTTTGAGAGGAGATCCCTGCCCGCCTTATATAGTCGGGGGTACAGGGTTACATGGAAAGAGTCTTAGTCGGTTACATCATGGAAATACTTGGAGTACAAGGCAAGAAGCCTTTCCTACATCCATCCGAGTAGTAGAACCTTCCATCTTGTATCGTGGGCTACTCGGTTTCTTCTGGGCTGGTCCGACTACCCTTGTCAGGTTACTCGGCCCTTTGGTCTTGAGGGTACCCGGGGGTCATGGTAACGACAGTAGCCCCCAAGTGCTTTTTGATTGATCCAGTGAATTGCTTCCGACTAGTCTTCTCTCCATGTAGGAATTGATCTCAAGTGATATTGAGAAATTAAAAATGACTTGACCTGAATCAAGTTTGAGGTACTTGACCTCGGGTGGACCAAGGCCAACAGGGTCTTGAATTAGGCATGCTGTCAGTTGGTACTCAACTCTAAATAATATCAGAAAAATTGGATAAATGCTTGTTGAAGCAAGTTTGTTTGTAAATGCCGTGTATAGAACATCACTCAGCTCTCAGAGCTGATTAAGTCCATAGAGGAGATTTGAATAAAGTCAGCATCCGAATCTGTCGGCTAGGGCTGAAAGCATACTATGTAAATAGTACCCAACTGACTGAGTCGGCCTAGGCTGAAAAGCATGCCTACAAAGTTGAAAATGATGAATGCACGATCAGTGCATCATACTGATGTAGCTCCCGAGTTACTGTGTAATTCGTAGAATTGTATAGTAACTCAAAGTAAGCTTGAATCAAAGAAATATGATCTTGATCCGAGTGAAAATAAATTCAACATCCGAATCTATCGGCTAGGGCTGAAAGCATACTATGTGAATAGTATCCAACTGACTGAGTCGGCCTAGGCCTTGAAAAAGGCATGTCTTCAAATTTGAAAATTATGAATGCACGATCAGTGCATCATACTGATGTAGCCCCCGAGTTACTGTGTAATTCGTAGAATTGTATAGTAACTCAAAGTAAGCTGAACCAAGAAATAAGATCTTGATCCGAGTGAATGAATGTACGATCAGTTCATCATACAGATGTGTTGAAAAGTAGCATCTATTATATAAGGAACTCATGTTTTCCTGCGCACAAGGCAATTAGAACAGGAAGTCACAATGAGTCTCAGCCAAGAACTTCTCATTCCGAGCTGGTGTCTAGGTCCATCCAGCTAATCAGCCAGGGATGATTACAACCCGTAGCCCCCAAGCTGTCTCTCAACGAAAACAATTGAGATTCAGAAGAGGATAAATTCTAGGTATTATCCGACTTAAATTGTCAAGGATATAAGACAACCCGTGTGCCTGGCAAGTCTGCCGAGAGAATGGTGGAACTCACGCAAGTGAGTCCACGTGGACTAGCCCCCGAGTCTGCGGATAATTAATATAATTAAGTGCAGACTCAAAAGAGACATAAATTCGAGTAATGACTGATGATACAACTGAATAAAATTAGTGGAACTCACGCAAGTGAGTCCACGTGGACTAGCCCCCGAGTCTGTGGATAATCCGAATGATTATGTGCAGACTCAAAAAGAACTAGAAGCACACAGACTGAAATCTGTACTGTTAGACTGAAAAATAGCTGAGTGTTATACAAATAATCTGAGAGATTAAGTGTATACTCTAATAATGCACATTTAAATTTTATCCGAGTCATCCATCCTTATCCACCGAGTCACAAGTTTACTGTGACGAGTTTGTCGTTGATGCAGGAATCTGGACAGGCGCTTTTCAGATCCTGAAGCAGAAACGTCAGATCATTTTCGTCCTTTCAGATTCCTCATCTGGGCCTTTAAAACCAAGTGTTGGTGTTAGCAGTTTCCTCATTCTCCCAGTATCAAGCCATGGCTGGCCGTAGGGACTCCAGGCGTAGGGTTTCATCCGCCGCAGCGCCATCAGCTCCGGGCGACATGCCGCTGCCTCGAGCAGCTCCAGCCCCAGCACCACCTGCAGTTCCAGCGCCTGCTCCTGTACCCCTGGAGATGGTTGAAGTGCTCAACGAGCCTCCACTCGCGGTGATTCATCCTCCAGCGGAGGCCCCAGCTCTGACGGAGTTCATCATCATCTCCTCTGGGGAAGAGGACGAAGGTGAACCGCGCAGGAGGTCCCTGCCAGGGCGTAAAGATCTCCTTGCTAAGCCATCCTGTGTTGCTCACAGGACCCGCAGCCGCCGTGGTGGGTAGATGTAGGTTCCTTGTAATAGGCTAGAGCAATGATGCTCTCCTGAGTCTCTTGTAATACATATTGTTCTTGTTTAGTAATGTTCGTCTGCATCTTCACCTTTTGGTGAAGTATCTTGTCTGCATTGTACTGCATTTTGTTTTCAGTGAAATAAAGAGACTCAATTTCTGATGTGACTGAGTCATGTTGTAAGTCAACTGAAAAACGCAGAATCCGAGTGATCTTCCTTTGAGAAGCCGAATTGTTCCTGCCTATTTTCCGAGTAATTTGGCCGAGTAATCTGGTCGAGTAATTCTTAGGGTTCCAAATTTCCCGCCCGTTAGCAGCCCTAGCGTATAGGAGAAGCTAAACGGTTAGTAAATCTGAGCCGCAGAGATAGACTGGGCGTTTTGGACCGTCGGATTTGAATCATCCGCGTATATTATTAGGTCTCGCCGCAACCGCAACTCCTCTTCTTCCTCTCTCCATCGTTCCTCACACTGTTCATCAAATCCCTAAGTCCCGCAAAATCCTTGCGACTCAGATGGCTGGAGAAGGAGATCAGAGAGAGACGGAGGAGATGGTAGCTGCTAGAGCGCAGCCATTCGATGCTTTGGCGGGTGCAAGCTCATCTCGAGGAGCAATTGTTCCAGGGAGCAATGAGGGCGGATCTTCAGGTCCCCTGATCGTTGTTCCAGATGCTGCTGAAGGAGAGAAGGCCCATCCGTGGCCTAGATCGATCTCTTCTGAAAAGAGATTGGAGTTGTTGGTGAAGAAGGGTTGGCTGCCGAGCAAAGAGATCATCGGCTGGCGAGCGGCAGAAGGGGAAACATACCCATCTCCAAGGCCAGGTGAAATTGTAGTGTTTGAATCATTTTTTCGGCGCGGATTTGGATTGCCAACCCATCGCTTTCTCAGATCTCTGCTGCATTTTTACAAGATTCAGCTGACGGATCTAAATCCGAATGGTGTCTTGCATTTATCAATGTTCATCACTCTTTGTGAGTGTTTTCTGGGGATTGAGCCCCATTTCGATCTTTTTCGAGATTTATTCTTCTTGAAGCCACATCCCTCAGCCGACAAACCACAATTGGTGGGAGGTGCCGGTATTCAGCTCCGGAGGAAGAATAAATATTTTGATTACCAGTTGTCCACCTCAAACAAAGGGTGGCACTGTGAATGGTTTTATTGTGCCAATGTTCTCCCGGTCCTGCCCAAATTTGAGAACAAGTATCCAGTGTATGAGGATATTTGGAAAAGTAAGCCGGGCCCTTCAGTTGCTACAGAGTTGAGAGAACTGCACAGGTTGATTGCAGCTGTGAAGGAGCCGAGTAAAGGGGTTCTCGGTCCAGCCATTGCGCTGAATTTTTGTTTGAGGAAGTTTCGGCCTTTGAAGGCGAGATACTTTCCAGCCTGGCTGTGGAGAGGTCCTAAGGATCCTAACCAAGAGCCGATTCCTGGGGGATACAGTGAGGTGAAACGCCGAGTCATCAGCCCCAGGAATGATTTCTTTGTCGTAAGGGACGCTGTCACTTTGCTGAAGCCTTCCGGTGATGAGTATCAGTGGTTCGGCTACTGGCATAATGATCCCCGTCCCGCGGTGAGTTTACTTTTACTCATTACTCAATAAGTTTCTGAGTTACTTTCCTAACGAAATGTTGATCGCCTTGAACTATTCTTGCAGGGTCGTGATAAGTTCAAGAACCCTGGTCCTGATCCTCCGGTGATTTCTGACGACAACTTGGCGCCTCTGCGAATCAGGGAGCAGAACATTGAGTTGGGCGATGATGATGATGAAATTACTGATGCTGAGCTCAAGGCCCTGTTTGGGGACTCGGACGACGACGATGATGTCGAGGCCGAAAGTGATGCTGAAGCTCAAGAAGGTGGCGAGGAGATAGAAGATCCTCTGGCCACCAGCGGTGAAGATGGAGATCAGTCTCCTGGCCATGAGGAGGTCCCTGCTGCTGCTGCTACTCAGCCTGCATCTGCAGGTGAGTTGATTTATAATCGTGAAAGGCGTAGTAAGGTTAATCAGGACCGAGATGCTCGTCGATTAGGTCTTGAATATGCTGTAGGCCAAGGACCCAGCCAGCAGTTGCCCGAGCGTCCAAAGCGTAAACGGAACCCCTCAATAGTCATCTCTAGTTCTGATGAAGAGAAGGCGCATGAGGATCTGGGGGATGCTGAACCTTTGTCCGAGAAACCAGCTGACTCAGGAGCCAGAAAGGCTAAGAAGACCAAGTCTCAGGTCCGACATCCTTCCTTAGCTGTTCAAACTTTTAGATAGGTATTACCTTTTTATGTTAGAGGTCACCTTGCTTCCTTTAACAGTTCAGTATAATTCTCACAGGCTAAGGACACGGTTGAGGGAGAGGACAGCTCCCAAGTTCCGGATGCCAGCATGGTTGAGAGGCATGCTGAAGATGTTGATGCCAATGCTGGGCAAAACATTAATGCGGCTGTTGCCACTCTTGATAAAGAGTTGGCAGTTATTGATGTTCTTGCTAAGGGAGGTGATGACGTCAGGGATAAAGATCCTGATGAGATGGTTACCAAGGAAACTATCTCAGTTCCTGACTCAACCATACGCCAAATCCCAGCCCCCAGCAAGAAGAGGATAAAGCCATTGAAGAGGATGAGGGTTTCTGACAGGTAAGCCTTTTATAGCAACCTTTATTTTATTCTTTTGCCTGCTAAATTGCTTTAGCTGACTGAGCTTAACTTGATCTTTTCATCTGACAGCCTTCCTACAGAAGAGGAGCCGGTGATGACAGCTGAGGAGATTGTTCCTGTAGGAAGAGATATGGATGTCGAGACGAACGCGGAGAAGGCTATAGTCACAGAGCCGACGCTCGCCCCTAATGGTGATGGCCAAGAGAATCCAGAGGAGACCAACCAAGAAGTTGCCGAGTCATCAGCTCTGGTGCTCCATCCTTCTCCATCGCCTGTGGTGGAAGTTCAGATGATGAGGCGAGAAGACCCATTAGTCAACCGGTCTCAAAGCTTGGGCGGCGCCAGCTCTTCTGGGCCTGACATGGAGGTTGAAGATCTTCCTCCTCCTACTATTAAGTTTAACCCAGCCTTGTTTGAATTTAAGGAGTGCCAGAAAAGATCTGAGAGCCTTTCTTTCGAATTTGCTGGAGAAAAAGTAGTCATCAACGAGGAGGAGGATGAAAAAGAATTTGACCTATCGGAGAACCAGCTGATGGACTTGATTGACACTCAGCAGGTGAAGTTTTTTGACTTGCCTTTCCTTTTGCACTAGAAAGGAGTCAATGCTTATCATGTGTGATTTTTACAGAAAATTATTACTAAAAGCCGAGAGAAGACTAAGTTCTTCAAAGTTTTGAAGTCTGCGGCCGACTCGCTCCATGAAGACCTGACTGCTAAGCAGCTGAAGATCCAGGAGCAACAGGAGGAGCTGGCTAGACTGAAGGCTGAGTTGTCAGCTGCTCATAAAGAGAGAGCTGAGTTTGAACTTGCCCTCACAGGTAATGCCTTGGAGCCATTACTTGCCAGGTTTTCTGAGTGTGCGGACTCATCTGACTTGTTTTGTTTTGTAGATCAACCCAAACTGACCAAGGATGACCTGGACGAGCTCGAGTTGTTGAGGAGAAATGCTCCTTTGCTGAGAGAAAGCGTGGCCAAGGCAAATCTTGAAGCTGAAAACAAAGCTAAGGCCTTGTCGGCAGCTCTCCAAGAAAAGGACGCCCTCAAGGTTGAACTGGACAACTTGAGGACTGACTCGGATCTCCTCCTTACCGAGAAAGAAGAGATTCAAGGTAAAGGTCATGAATAAAGGTCTTTGACCAGTTTCTTATATCTTTGCTGAAAGACTTTGATTTTGCAGGTGAACTGATGACTTTGAAAGGAGAAAACAGTTCTCTCATTCAAAGTGCTAAAGCTGTCTGTCAGTTTACTTGGCCAGTGCCTGAAGAAATACCCGAAGGTCCTCTGCATGCAACGCTGGCGCAAGTCCCTGAAGCACTGAGAGCTCATTGCAAGTTAGTCGCCGAGTATGCTGCTCGTCATTCCTTAGGAGTGGTCAAGTCGCTGTACCCCAAGATTGACTTGGCATCTTGCAAGGAGGGCTATGCCAAGGGCACAACCATTGAACAAGCAACTCAACTGTCAATGGAGGCTGGTAGTTGTGCAGAGGAGTTGGTGAAGGATGTTCCTTTGTCGCCATAGTTAGGGTTGTTAGGGATTCTTGTAAATAAAACAATTAAGTAGTCATATGCAGGATTGGATACTGAATATTTTGATGCCACTAAGCTCTTGAGGTGGCCAGGTGATTAATGAACCTCTTTTTATCGTTAACTGTCTTATGTTTATGCACTCTTAGCCGTTCCAGCAGTATTAGACCGTGAGTCATCATATGCATAGGAGTTAGCATGGGAGTTTCACATTCAGAGCAGTTGTAACAATTTATGTATGATATGAGATGAGTGTTTGTCAGTCGGAGTTTTCTGTAGACTGTGTTTAGAGACCGGTTGCCTCCTTATGTTTATGCACTCTCCGTTGGAGCTTCACAATCAGGATGGGCAAGGCTTACTTAGTCATTCAGAAGAGATCCGAGACATATACTCACGTATTGATTAGCCCCCTGGCTCTGTTATGTCTAAGGTAGTTGGTCATAACAGAGTCAAAGATGAAGTAAACAAAAAAGGATTTCATTTTATTCATGTGAGGCATAAACAAGGCTGTTGTACAAGTATGAGTTGCAAAAGAGCATTAAACGAAGAAACGATGTTGCTGATCAATGTTGTGTGTATGTGGTAGAAGATGCCCATTCTCTCGGCGTAGTTTGTACGATCCAGGCCGAGTGACTTCGTGCACGACGAAAGGTCCTTCCCAAACCGGTGATAGCTTGTGTCGGCCTTCGGTAGACTGGATCTTCTTGAGAACGAGGTCACCTACTGAAAAGGCGCGATCTCGGACTCGGCGTTGGTGATAACGTCTCAGCTTCTGAAGGTATACCGCGGACCTCCGAGACGTGTTTTCTCGCAGCTCTTCTAGTTGGTCAATGGATTGAGTTAGCTGCTCGTCGGATGGCTCCTCTCGATAGTTGGTTACTCGGGGAGATCCAAATTCGAGTTCAGAGGGGAGCCCACAATACCACTGGGAGCTCTTGAACCCATCTGGAAGGATGAGACTTAAGTCGGTTGTACAAGCGAGGTTTTAGTCCTTGCAAGACCATACCATTGGCTCGTTCAACTTGCCCGTTGCTTTCAGGATGGTAAGTGGAGGCGTGGCACAATTTGATGCCGACGTCCTCGCAGAACGCATCAAAATCTTTATTCTTGAAATTGGTGCCGTTGTCGGTGATGATCCTGTTGGGAACGCCAAACCGGAACACTATGTCTCTGACAAAGTCGATTGTCTGGGAGGTGCTTAGGTCACGTATCGGCACTGCTTCGATCCACTTGGTGAACTTGTCCACCATAACTAGGAGGTGAGTAAATCCACCTTGAGCCCTTTTCATAGGCCCAACCATGTCAAGCCCCCAGACCGCAAAAGGCCAGGTGGGAGGTATGGTTTGTAGTGCTTGTGCCGGCATGTGTATTTGCCGTGCATAAAACTGACAGTCTGTACATTTTTGAACAAGGCTGGTGGCCTCGGAGACTGCTGTTGGCCAATAGAATCCTTGCCGATAAGCTTTCCCAACTATGGTGCGGGGTGCTGCGTGGTTACCGCATACACCCGAGTGGATATCCTGGAGAAGCTGCTGGCCATCTTTCCGAGTGATGCACTTCATGTAGATGCTGAGTCCTTCGACATCTCTTCTGTCGGCACTTTTTCGGAACAACTCGCCATCGATGACTTTATACGCCTTACTTTTTCTGAAGAGAGGTTCATACTCCTCCTTTTTGCTAGGGAGTTTTCCGTGTTGTATAAAGTCAAGGAACGGGAGTCGCCAGTCTTCTTCTTCCGGGTTCTCGGAGATGTCTACAGCCATGGCTTCCGCATCAGGCTGTGGTTGTAGCGGCTCCTTTGGTGGAGCTTCCAGATCCTTCTTGATAGAGGAGGCGGTAATGACTTCCATGAAGACTCCTGGGGGAACAGGTTCCCGGCCGGAGCCTATGTTGGCTAGTCGGTCTGCCTTTTTGTTATGATCTCGGTGGACGTGGACATAATCAAGTCATTCGAACTTATCCTCAAATTTGTTGACCGCTTGAACGTAAGCAATCATGTCCTGGTGAACACAAGACCAGTGTTTCTTCAACTGGTTGACAACCAGGAGAGAATCGCCCCGTACTTCGAGATGTCAGATGCCGAGTGATGCAGCTATTCGTAAGCCGTGTAAGACAGCTTCATACTCGGCGGCGTTATTTGAGACTTTAAAACGTAGTTGCAGGGCATAACTCAACTCATCTTCACTAGAGGAGATTAGTAGGATGCCTGCTCCACCGCCTGAGAGTTGCAACGAGCCGTCAAAATACATGACCCACTCTTCAATCTTCTCGGGCTTGGGAGGAACCTGGGTTTCAGTGTACTCGGCTACAAAGTCGGCGAGAGCTTTCCCTTTTATAGCCGTTTGAGGCTTAAATGAGAGTTCATAGGTGCTTAGCTCAATGGCCCACTTTGCGATTTTGCCGGTCGACTGTTTATTCTTGAGAACATCCCCGATGCCATGAGAGGTTATCATGGTAATTGGGTGATCTTGGAAATAGTGGATCAGTTTTTGGGAGGCCATCAGCAACCCGTAGGTGATCTTATGGATGTGCGAATACCTGACCTTTGAATCGGACAGAACTTCGCTGACAAAATATACCGGTCTCTGTACTTTCTGAACTTGACCGGCTTCTTCTCTTTCTACGACGAGGGCAGCGCTGACTACATGAGTTGTCGCTGCGACATAGAGGAGAAGAGGCTCGTGTGGATCCGGAGGGACTAAGGTCGGGGGTGAACTCAGAAACTCTTTTAACTGGGCAAAAGCGTTCTGAGCTTCCTCGTCCCATACGAACTTGTCTTGTTTTTTGAGGAGTTTGAAGAATGGAAGTCCCTTTTCGCTGAGTCGTGATATGAAACGGCTCAGAGCTGCCATGCACCCTGACAACTTCTGGACATCACGCTGGCACTCTGGGACCGGCATCTTCAGTATTGCTTCGACTTTCTCGGGATTAGCCTCGATGCCACGATGGGTGACGATATAGCCGAGTAATTTGCCGGATGGAACACCGAAGACGCACTCGTCGGGATTGAGCTTCATTTTGAATTCTCGCATGCATTCAAAAGTGGCTCGAATGTCTTCGATAAGGTCATCTTTGTTCTTAGTCTTGATGACCACATCGTCGATATATGCCTCGACTTTGCGCAGCGTTGATATGTTGCTGCCGCATTCTTGAGGCCGAAAGGCATTGTTAGATAACAATAAGCGCCAAAGGGAGTTATAAAGGACGTTTTGAGATAATCCTCCTCTTTGAGTCGGATTTGGTGGTAGCCAGAGTAGCAATCAAGGAAACTCAATAATTGACACCCAGCAGTGGAGTCTACAACTTGATCTATTCTAGGGAGCCCAGAAGGATCTTTTGGGCAAAACCTATTGAGATCTGTGTAATCAACGCACATGCGCCATTGTTTATTCTTTTTCCTAACTAATACAGGAGTAGCGAGCCAGTCAGGGTGAAACACCTCCTTGATGAAGCCGGCTGCTAAAAGCTTAGTTACATCGTTTCTAATGGCTTCTCTGCGGTCTGGCGTGAAGCGTCGCAGTCGTTGCTTGATGGGTTTGGCCGTCGGGTCGACGTGAAGAGCATGCTCGGCAATTTCCCTGGGGACTCCTGGCATGTCGGAGGGTTTCCAGGCGAAAATGTCAATGTTGTCCCGTAGGAAACTGACGAGCGCGAGTTCCTATTTAGCATCCAAAGATGTCCCGATGTTAGCCGTCTTTGTGGGATCACTCTGATCAAGAGTAATCTTCTTGGACTCGGGTTCAACAGGTTGGACGCTGGATTTGGAAGCCTTCTTTGAAGGGACCGAGTTATCCGCGTTATTGGCGTCTTCTTGGACTCGGGTTCAACAGGCTGAGCATTGCCTTGCCGAGTTCTGCCTCTTGGGTCGCCGCGAGCTGGAGTGACTCGGCTTCACAAGCATAGGAAATCTTAACATCAGAACGGAGTGTAATGACTCCTTTTGGAGCTGGCATTTTCAGAACTAGGTAAGTATAGTTCGGAATAGCCATGAACTTGGCCAAAGCTGGCCTGCCAATGATGGCGTGGTAAGCCGACTCAAAGTCAGCTACTTGGAAGCAGATGTATTCTTTCCTGTAATTGATGGGATTGCCAAACTGAACAGGGAGAGTAATCTGTCCGAGTGGTAGGGCTGAGGTGCCCGGGATGATCCCATGGAAGGGGGAGTTACTCGGCTGAATACTTGACCTTGGGATTTTCATATCGTCAAGAGCACTGCCTCCATCTATGAAAACTTTACTCAGCTGGACGCCATCGATGATCGGGGAAAGGATCAAAGGATATCTGCCCCGCTTGGGGATGTAGTCTGGGTGATCTCGTCGATCAAAGGTGATAGGTACTTCGGACCACCGTAGATAGTGAGGTGCATCAACCGAGATCATGTTAACGGCTCGGCTGGTGAGCTTCTGCTTGCGTTTGGACTCATATGCATCTGGACCACCAAAGATGTGGAGGCATTGCTTAGGTTCTTGGTAACCATCTTGGGCATCTTCATCCTCAGTCTTTGGGTCTGCCTCGGTCTTCTTGTTGGTGTAGGTCATGAGCCCCTTGAGCTTCATGCAGTCGCGGAGTTTGTGAGAACTCTTTGGGCCGCCATGAAAGATGCAAGGCTCGTCGAGGAATTACTCATAATTGGTGGGCTCTCGGGGCCCACACTGCTTCTGAAACCGAGACTTGTCGGCTACAGCGACTAGATCGTCGCCCTTGCGCTTCTTGTCCTTCGAACCTGATCCTTCGGGTTTGTCCGACTTGTTCTTGCCATCTTGGCGTCTGCGGTAGGAGTCTTTGTCGCGCTCAGCGCATAACTCATTCCCTGCAGCGTATGAGTCGGCTAAGGCCAGCATCTCTCTAACAGAGCCGGGATAGCCTTGACCCATCTTGTGGAGTAAAGGTTGGTCGGTGCAACCGTCGATAAAGGCCGAGATAACCTCTGTCTCGGTGATGCTTGGTATCTCGTTCTTCTTCTGCAAAAAACGTTGGATAAAGTCCCGAAGGGACTCGCCCTCTTTTTGCTTGATCATCTTGAGATCTCTGCTTTTGGCGGGTCTTTGTGCCGTTGGCTTGTAGGTATCAATGACCGTGTGGCGGAGCTCATCCCAGGAGTTGATAGACCCGGGTGGCAAATTAGCTAGCCAACGTCTTAATGGTGGGGCTAGCATGATGGGAAGGTAGCAGGCCATGACAGCTTTGTTGCCGCTAGCAATGTGAACGGCGAGAGAGTAGGTATTCAACCACTCGGCCGGATCTCCTTTTCCATCGTACAGGGGCATTGACTCGGGGAATCGCGCCGAGTTGCGGAGCCGTCGGGTGAGAGCTTGTAGTCCGTCGATGTCGGCTGAGTCATCATCCGAGTGACGGTCGTTGCGTCGGGGAGAGCCGCTACGGCGTGGAGGTGTGTCTCGGCGTTCATCGTCGCGACGGCGCCTGTCATGGTTCTGGTCGCGGTGTTGGCGATGACCGTCATGGTAACGATCGTCGTCACGGCGTCTTCTCTCCTGATCGAGGTCCTCTTGGTTGCGGCCGTTCCTGCGCTGGCCGTCTTCTCGGCGATCTTCTCGGCGTCGGTCATCCCGATGTCTGTCGTCATCACGGCGCCGGGCATCACGGCGGTCATTATCACGGTCCCGCTCTTCTTCTTATCGGCGGTACTCTCGTCGTGGGGCCTCTCGAGGAGGCGTGTCCCGAGGTGGAGTTCTCCTTGGTGGCGATCGCGCTGGCGGGGTTGGTGACCGGTCAGGGGAGCGATGTTGCGGCGAGCGGGATCGTCTGGGTGACCGTCGTCCGGGTGACCGTCCGATGCCGAAGCGATCATAGTCATCCTGTCGTGCACGTTCTCGATCTTCTGACCTTTGGCGGCGTATGGCGTTGATATCTCGACGAGCATCAAACCCAGGTCGAGCTATCACCTGGCGGTGAAGATTCTGCTGGGGAGGTGCTTCCGCGGCTGCCGGAGTTCGTTGCCGGTTGTCACTCGGATTTTCCAGGAGCCTGCGCCTTCTGTTGGACGATGATGAGCTGGGGGCCCGAGAAGAGGTTTGACTCCTCAGGAGGGTGGCAGCTTCGGCGTAACACTTAGCCTTGTCGAGCAGAGGCGTGATGGCTGCTGGCGAGAAGTTTGGGTCGTTTATGGCCGTCTCGACTTGGTCAAGGATGGTCCTGTTGGCAACCATGTTCTGCTCCGGTGTCCGAAAGGCTTGATGACCGTTGACGTCAACGAAAATTGAACGTTGGAGATCGCGAGATCTGCCGTTGTTCCTTCTTCTAGGAGAACGAGCGTAGTCATCAGGATTTTCGTCTTCTTCAGGTATCGTGCCGAGGGCACCTTGGTTGTTCAGTCGGGATTGGTGAGCCCGAGCTGCGGCTGCAGCAGAGGATTCAACGTTCATTGCCGCTAGGGTCGCTGCGGCTACTTCGTCAGCTACCGTCGTGGCTGCCGGGGCAAGAGTGACGGTATTTGCTGCCGGTGGTGGTCCTCCCGGTGGAGGTCCGGGTAAGTTGGCCGCGTTGCCGTCTTGAGCGGTCAGATCGCCTATTACGGCAAAGTACTCATACGGCATGGGCGAGGATGAGCCGTCCGAGCTGTAGCCGGCGTTGGTCCCTTGATCTGTCGGCTCGTACATGGAATCCCAAATTGAGGTATCATAGGTATCCATGTGATCTTCCCGGATGCAAGCAACCAGGTTGAAGGACATGTCTCCCTCTGATGCTAGTAGATCCTGCACGCCTCCCCGGAGAAAAGTATCAGCGGAATTACGTAAACCGAAGGGAAACATACGATAGCGCTGAGCCGGATAGTAAATCAAGCTTGGCAAGTTGGATCTGAAGCGGATGTTCTCCAGAGCAGATCTTATCTCGGCTGCCGAGTAGTCCGAGTAGGACTCGATCTGCAGCCTGGAGAAACCGGACTCTAACTCGGAAAGAGAAGAGTCCGACTCGATTTCGACCCCGGTAGTCGGCGAGTTGACGGGCACGAGGTTGCCGATGTCGTCGGCGACGAATTCCAAGCTCCCGAAGCTGAGCCGAGCGCCTGGAGTGAAGTTGTTGATGAAGCGATCCATCGTACTCGACGGAGAGGATCCCGACGCACCCCCTACCCGGCGCGCCACTGTCGAGGTTATAGGACCTCGATAGATTTGTTATGGGGGCGAAGGAACCAAGAATACGATGGTGAACACGAGACAAGGAGTTTAGACAGGTTCGGGCCTCCCGGAGGATAAAAACCCTACGTCCTGTATGTCGTGGTATTGATTGTGTATGTTTGAGAGGAGATCCCTGCCCGCCTTATATAGTCGGGGGTACAGGGTTACATGGAAAGAGTCTTAGTCGGTTACATCATGGAAATACTTGGAGTACAAGGCAAGAAGCCTTTCCTACATCCATCCGAGTAGTAGAACCTTCCATCTTGTATCGTGGGCTACTCGGTTTCTTCTGGGCTGGTCTGACTACCCTTGTCAGGTTACTCGGCCCTTTGGTCTTGAGGGTACCCGGGGGTCATGGTAACGACAGGACCGCCATTGAAAAGCTTCTCGACAGAGCGGGGAACACGGGCATCGACGTCGTGCCGTTCCTCAGCCGGCGCACTCTCCCCGTCGGCCGCAGGGATGGACCAAACCAGGAAGCGCAAGTCGCCGGAACCCGTTACCCCTCCTCCTCCGCCGCCGCAGGGAAGCATCTCCGCCGGCGAGGGCTCCGCCTCCGCAACGCGGGGTTTGCACTAGTTGGCACGAATGGCCGAGGCAGAGCTTGACAGGAAGGAACAGGAGCTGAACGCAACCAAAAACGAGGTTGCACGTCTCAAGAAGGAACATGCCGCAAAGGAACAGGAACTTGGCCGACTTGGCGACGAGCTTCGGGCGGTGAAGAACGCGCACAATGCCGAGGTCTTCAACCTAAAGGAGGAGCTTCAGGCGGCCAACGCCGCGCACGCTGCAGAGGTGAGCCAACTCGCAGAGGATCTTGAGCAGGCCAAAGCTAATCACGCGGTGGACATCGCCCAACTCGGCGAGGACCGCGCGGCCAAGTTGTAGGCGGTGAAGGTGCAGTGCCAGCGCGAGATCATCACCTTGCAGCACAAGAGCGTCATCGAACAGAGCAAGAGGTACGTCATGGGATTAAGGGACATGAGGCACCTCGCGGTCGCCACGTACCCGGACGTCATCAAGCCCTCAGACCTGCAGCACAAGCTGCTGTCACAATACCCCGATCAGCAGGGATTTACTCCGCAAGAAGGGCCACTGAATGAATGACCGTCACCGCTGCCTGCAATCTCGTAGAAATTGGTACCTGGTAGTATATTTTAACCACATATAAACATTTATTGTCATTCGTCGTTCTAACTGTTGAAAGATACAAATGCATTAGTTGGCTCTCTCTGCTCTTGCTCTGTTTACTTAAGTATGGATGGTTATGAAATACTCTTGTGTGACCTGTCACACAAAAACTACGTATGGTCCATCCTTTTGCCATGAGACAATTGTTTTTGTGTTATCATACTTGCATTGTCCAGTTTGCTTGCTCTGATTCACTGATTTGAACTAATCTGCCACTTGAATTCTTTTTCAGAATCAGGAGCGAACTGAAATGCATGTCTTGGAGCTAGGTGCAATTAGGGTGGCGTGGATTGCCTTCTTCTGAACCCTTCACCAATCATCGTCAGGCCATGGCTAGAGGAACCTCATGCTTTGTTCCGAACCAACAATTGCATTATCGATGTTGTCTTTTTTTTCCTTATTATTATGCGTAAGCAGGAAGGGAGCTGGTTCTCGTTTGGTCGTTCCGTCCAACAAAAACAAAAGTTGCAGTAGCTGCCGCTCTGGTTCGCTAAGGCTTAATGTCTCTTTTTTTCCCCTCTTCGTCATATGTTGGATCAGTACTTCAATTATAGAATTGTTTTAGTTCCTGACTAGTGTTTTCTGGCCCCCATCATTTGCTTCGCCTATATTCGAGTTGGTTTCCGCGAGCCTTCGTAATGATTCAGCTAAATACGTTTGTTCCATCGTCTGCTTTGTGTTCATTGCATTATCATCTAGGGCATTGACTACTGACTAAGCTGCGCGTCACCATAATTTCTCCAATATTTTGCCCTGCTTTGGTGTATCCAACGCACAGTACTTTATACATATCTATGATGTGATGTGTAATGCCTGTTGTTGTTTTTGTGATGGCTTATCTGATGTTCTACCAAAAACATGTAAATTAAATACTTAAAAGGAGTGTCTTTTTTTTAAGATAATGACATAAAAGTGGTGTCTTGTCAAACAACTAATTGTGTCTCGCTCACGAAGAAAACCAATTGTGTTACAGAAATCAAGGATGCTTTTTTTTTTTAAAGCAAACTGAAGGGGCAGAAAATAACAAAGGAAAGCAAACTGAAAGCAAACAATTTATTAATTATAACAAAGGAGTCCAAAAAGAAGTACAGACTGAGATGGCCAACAAAAATTAGAAAAGGAAAAAAGCCAGAAAATAAAAACAAAACTATAATTAATCCCAAGATTGTATCCATTCCTTCAATGGTTGTGCATGCCGGGCCTTAGCTCGATGGATAATCATCTTCAACTCTCGGAAGAATTTCCTGACACAATAATCCACGGTGCCTTAGCTCAATGGATAATCAAAGATGCTTCAAGTAGATGTTCCAATGCAAATGCCTTTTAAATCCAGATAATTCTTAGAGAGTATACCCGGAACTTATCAACAGCTCCACTGTCATACCCCAATTTCTGAGGTACTTGAATACACCGTATCAGTCCCTGGATCAGACGCTGATACGGACATTCTCACAGAATGGCATTTCAGAGTCATACATTTATTTATTACCAAAGCTCATTACAAGCCTTTTGATTACATAAAAGGTCTTTGAAATGGCCAGAGGCCTTACAACTCAACACAAAACACCACAATGGTCATTGCTGGGAAGCAGCAATGCCACACTTTATTCTACGTAGCGGACGGCGGAAGCGGAACCACGCCACAAGCAAACTTGCGCGCGACGACCCTACTCTTCCTCGCCATCGGCTTGAAAGTCGTAGTCTGCTTCGTCTTCTGAATGATTGATTGAGATGGGGAGTGAATACATAAGGTACTCAACAAGTCCTAACACAAGGGTGGCTGAAATGCAAGGGTAATGTCAAGGAATAGGCTGAGGGTTTCCGTTGCTCGGCCGAAAAGCCAATTTTTCAATGCAGGGGTTTGATTTGAAAACCAAAACATTTTGCAAAACTCTAAGTCAATATTGATAAGATAATAGTGGGGTTGTGTGGCCCTGGGGGAGAATAAATCCTTCCCACCAGTTCCCAAATTTTAACGCTGGCCGACAACCAGCACACGGCTCCAAACCGGCGTTATTCCAAAAACACACACGCCAAGGAATAACTCACGCCAAAAGTCTAATCATTGTACGGCCATAGCTTTCGCTTTGTCCAATACCGTGGAACACGGCTATCTGGATAGGTTTTACACTCTGCAGAGGTTGTACACTTTACCCACGAGGCATGCCAGAACTTCCCACCGTCGTGGGTCGGAAAGACACACTAATGGTCCCGTACCTGCCAAATGTCATCATGGTACCACCTCGAAAAATCCACGACCAGGGGCTTCACATAATCATAACATGGCCAATAACTTTCACTTGCCAGATCCGACGCCAATCTCGTCAAGATCTTCTCCTGGCTTCCGATTCCAACTCCCTGCCTCCTGGTGGTACCGGGCGATCAGTAGTAGGGTGTGGTTCGAAACCCTGCCCATACAGGGGCTCGTGGTTGCACTAAGGTGCTAGGCAAGGCGGCACATGAACCGGTCCTTATACGACCGAAGCAAGCATCTTTAATAGCTACCCTCCTGCGAGGAGTAGCGTCCCAGAGATAGCCTCCCCTTTGAGGACTACCTCGCTTGCTCCCGTCTAAAAACATAACCTCCACTGTCACACCCGGTTTTAAGGCCAAAACCGAATGCTCATCTATATGTGTGCCCAGGATCAAGATTCACACATATAGGACAAAATGAAGTAACGGTACAACCAATGTCACAATTAAATCGTATAATTATTACAATGTCTCAAAGGACTAAACCAATACAAACGCTAGCGGAAGACTCCATAACGCCACAGGCAGTCGACTGGGGGCTCCACAAGCTTAGTCTTCACCACCATCTTCAAAGTAGTCCATCTTCACTCTCTGAGCAGCATATCATGATTGTAGAGGAAATAGCAAGCGTGAGTACATGTCGGAAAGCTTATAACAAGTGTGGGAAAATATGCAATATGCAAAGCTTATAACAAGAAAAGCTGACATAAGGCTAATGCAGAAGTAAGCACCCTAAACCAATGGTGAAGCCTTCCTGAATTACTAGGTGAATATTACCCCAAACCAACAATTAATTAGACACTACAAGGTACCCCCTTGCAGCGAAACAGGCAACCTGCCCAAAAACCATACTACAAGTTACCCACTTGCAGCATCCAAATGGCTACCCGCCAAAACCATATCCATCCATCCATCTATCTCTAATCATGTGAGGATCCAGGCCGCTCCTGACCGTGAGCATGGCTGGCATGACAGTTTTACTTCTCTGCAGAGGTGCACAACTTTACCCACAGGGTGGTAATTTCATCACTATTCAGTGACTAAAACCTCTATGTTGCCTTCACACTACCAAAGGTGTGAGACCAAGAGATCACCACATGGTCTTTCAAAGCGTTTCCCAGCCAGCCAACATCCCCGCTAAGGTTTCCCTACTGCCAGTACCCCTGAAACAGTAGACCCCTCTTGCGCCTTGGCTAGAGTACCCTTCGATCACCTGAGTTTGGAAGTAACCCTTCCTCCCCCATTCCATGAACGCCGGCAAAACTGGGAAGACAGCATAATACTTGACCAAGTCTACCATAATCAACCATGTGCTTTGCGCTGTTGTCCTGGGTTGTCGCTCCACGAACCGGTCCTTAGCAAACTTGAGCAAGGCTACCACAAACCAAAGTCTCGTGCTAACCGCACCACCATCAACATACCACTTGCTCAAATTACAGCATATCTAAGTTCCAGGTTGCTAAAAAGATTAACCGGTCCATGAAGATTAAGTGGAAGTGAAACCATTAGTCAAGATTATTAGTCAAATTGTTACCCATCCCAAGACAGCAAGCTAAGCATGACATACCCATCCATATTATTATCAACCACACCCGGGCGACAAGGATAAAGTAAGGAACAGGATATGACACATGGGATTCAATTTAAACGTAATGCATGCAAAACTAGAGGGAGAAAGAAATAGGTTCATAATGCGTCAAGGGCACTTGCCTCAAAAGCTGCTGCTCAGAGTCTTCATGTCTTGATCTTCCTCTTGGTGGTTTCTCGAACACGCGTTTCTATATAACGGTAACATGCAAAGCACACAAAGCACAAACAATAAGAAACAGTACACCAAACAGTATCAAATTACTCTAATAACAGTACTAAATTATATAGCTCAAGCTTACGATCACGTGAGCGCAAGAATCACTTAAAACAGAGTTACGAGCAAAAAGTTATGATGTTTGAAAGACTATGCACTAAATCTGGAAAAACAGAAACAGTTATGAAATGAAATGTGCGTGTTCTCGTTGACTGGACGGATATTTTGGGACAAGGTTTCCACAGAAATATGATAAATGTTGTGGAACATATCGAACACACGGTGATTGGGGCATGGGTTCACCTGAAAAGGAGATCGAACCATTGCATCTCGGTGAGGTCGTTCTGGAACAGCTGAGAGTCGCATGGCGTTCCTGGTCGTTTCATGCAAGATCTAGGGGAATCCTTTGGGGAACTAGTAGTATACTTGCTGGAACACAATTAGGTATCAATTAGATATCAAAAAGGCCAAGGGGATTGGATGAATCACGGATTGAATTACCATCAGGCGCGCAGGATAGATCCAGAACAGCGAGCAGTCGACATTGCGAATTAGATCCCCGTCGACCTGTATCAGATCTTGACGCGATCTTTGGATATGTTGTAGAGGACTTCATGGCGCACATGCTGGTGAAATTTGGCGGCGTTTGGATGGCTGGATCGCCGGGAACGTCGATGTCAATTGGCGGCTGTGTTGCTGGACGCGAGGGCAGGCAGTAGCGGCGGCAGCCTTGCGGTGTGGTTAGGGTTTCAGGGGTGGGGAGGACGTGGGGAGAGGCTGGTATTTATAGGAGAGGAGTGCTAGATGGTTAGGAAAGAGATGAAGAAAGAAAGGAACGCAATAAACACATTAATTGACATTTAATGCCTGTGTTCTTTCCATTTGAGTGAACACGGTAGGTGGATCGAATGTGGACAATGATATGACCAGGTACAATGTATTGTAGGTGTGTGTGAGGGCGTGAGGAGGGGCCTAGATATTTGTAGGAGATGTGTGCTAATGAAAGGAAAGGGAAGAACATGATGGAAAGTGTATTATTGAGCGTAAAATGCTGGTTTCTTTCCTTTTCGGAGGAAGCGGTAGATAAGTGAATGTGTATGGGACCATATATCTTGGTTGTGGCTTAAAAGAATATGGACGACATCATGTCCACATACAAGAATGTCAAGATTATGAGAGATGACATTATGAAAGGAAGTAGCATGACCCGTCGGGTCGGAACGAGCATAGACAAAGGTGAGGCGGGCGATTAAGTTTGCCAATTGGAACCACGAGTGTAGTCGAAAGATCGTGACAAGAAAAGAGAAGAGAGAAGGCAAAAGACGGGCTCGACTACAATCTTAGGATGTCCCCATTTTATTTTCAATATCTTTATAAAAAAAACATTAAAATAGAATTAAATTATTTTCAATGAAAACTTTGGCACATTAAATTTCAAGCAAACATAAATAAAATATATCATTTTGAAAACAAAATTTAAACCCAAATCAATTCTTTTTCAGAGAAGAAATTATCTTGGTAAAAAGGCATTTCATGACAAAAATAAAAATCCTTTTGAAATTCATTTCATGTTATAATTTGTATCGGAAATCAATTTTCTTAAAGCAAGCTAAATTCAGTTTTAAATTAAAAAATGAAATAAATAATTTTCAATTTACCAAACTGTGTAAATCTTTAAAACCAAATAAATCCATTTTAATGTAAAATATTCAAAAATATGCAAAACCATTTGAAAATATGAGAAAATTGGTGCTTACATTTGAAAAACGGTTCATATCCCAAAATTGAAATTTTGGGGTGTGACACCCACTATGGGTTTCACTTACTAAGCCCACCCCTTTTTATTTCACACACACATCACCAAGTCATACTCACACATTTTCACACAAAAAGCATGTGAAGCAATATTATTAATTAACACAGTGTGATAAATCCTAAGCGGCAATATTATCCAACCAATCATTAAGGATTAATGATGTTGGAACTTAGGGCTAACAATGGATTAAGGACAGCAATAAACAAAGCATGGCTATTAGGTTACTCTAACTTTTAAATCATTTTAAAAGACCATGCATGTTTAATTTGCAAACAAGCTCTAAATAGGATATTTTGTAGGAATTAATTAGGTTAAATATGATCAAGGTGGTTAGGACTTGCCTTCACCAAGATCTTCCTCCTCTAAACCTTCTTCATAGTCGGGGTCCTCGTGCTCCTCCTCGAATTCTTGGTTATCTATCGATTAAATAAAAGAAAAGCTAAATCTACCGCTTAACACACAATTAAACAATCATTAAAATAAAAAAAATTCCAAAAACACAAAGGAGAATGGTTCTGGTGTGGTTTGATAGAGGATGATTTTAGATGAATAATGGTGCAAGAATTATTTGATTTGGAGTTAAAATGACAAAGATATGAATATTTGAATTAAAGGGGAAAGGATTAAATTAGGGGTAGATTAAATTTAATTAAGTATAATCTCCACCCTAATTTTCCAGAGGTGCACAAGTGTTGGAAAAGGGTTAGAAATGATTTTGGGAATTTTTGGATATTTTTAGGAATTTTTTTAATTTTAGGAAGGGCTCTGAATAGGTTTCTGTGTACACTAGCGTGTGACCTTAGCATTTCTGTGCGCGTAGCTGTTGACGGCCCTTAAGTACCACTTTTGACCGTCAATTACCTGCATAAAAGAAATAAAATGAACACCAAACATAGTGGTAGGAGTTTATTACTAACGATTTCCACGAGTGTTTGTGAATTTGTGAAAGCAGGTACATTTCATATCAAAAAGAGGGAATTCACATCAAGAAGGCCACAACACATCACTCCGAGAAAATCAGCACAGGCAGCCCAACAAGATATGGATCAAAAGTCATACAAAACTCAACCAACTTGGGCCAATGCACGAAGATCATTGAACAAGACATCAAGGAGGACCCCTCGGCCAAAGCCCAAGGCCAAATGGGCCAAGGGGGGGTCGGCCGACCTGCTACAGTGAGGTCGGCCGACCTGCTACAGTGGCCAATCTGGCCCATCTTTCACTGGCTGGTCGCCACCGCCTTCCTGATGTCGGTTCTGCCTGCATTTAATGCGTTGAGGCGGTGCATTGAGGCGGTGGAGGCCCCCAAACCGACCTACTCAAGACTATAAATAGAGGGGTACCCCCTCCCCTCAAGGACACACAAGAAGGAGAGCCTCATTCCACTCCCAAGGGCCTAGAGCCCCTTGTACACTAGTAGAGTAGGGAGAGAGTAGGGTAGGAGAGAAGGGTAGTCCTTCCCTTGTGAGGACTTAGCCCAAATCTTGTATCTTGGAGGATACTTATTTATAGTGGATTGTTCTTCGTTCGTTCATCGTTCGTTCGTCGTTCGTTCATCGTTCGTTCGTCGTTCGTTCATCGTTCGTTCGTCGTTCATCTTCATTACAAGTAAGTACTCTCGATCTTCTATTGGATTGCATATTTCTATTCTAATATAAGTTCTTCCTTTACTTGCTTGCATGATCATCGTTCTATTTAAGTAAGCATTTAGAGGCGGAATTTATCTTTAGTCTTGTGAACTAGAATAGGTCTGGCAGTGAGGACTTGATTGCCTTGTTGTCACGTGACCTTGGGACTGGCATAGGGACTTAATAGCCCTAGTGTCACATGTCCTAGGAGAGAGTCGCCGGTAGGTGGTGACAGCCCTGCTTGCTTAATCCTCTCTGTTCTAGGGAATTGACTGCTGGGAATCGGTCTGGCAGCGAGGTCTTAATTTCCTTGTTGTCACGTGACCCTAGGACTGGCCTAGGGACTTAATAGCCCTAGTGTCACGTGTCCTAGTAAGGGGGTTTGCCGGTAGGTGGTGACAGCCCTGCTGTGTTTACTCTTCCTTGTTCCAGATAGAACTTCATCCATAGGAATCCTCTCTACCCATACCTACCATCCTTCTTCGTGTCCTTGGACAGCTAGACTAGTAGATAATTCCACTCCGTTCCTTTGGGATAATATAAATAACGATACCCTTGAATACTCACGGGTGAAGTGCTACAACGGTATTCTCCGTACGCTTGCGGATTTATCTGTGACGTTAAGAAATACCAACAAGCATTTCTGGCGCCGTTGCCGGGGAACGGTAGTTGCTTTTTGTCTTCGAACCTAGTTGGTCCTCGTATTGTATCCCTTTTATTATCCTTCTTTTTATTTCTTACCTTTTATCCATCATCAATCTTCCACCATCTATCATTTCTATCCTTTCCTTGAAAACACCAAAAACATTTATCATGGAGCCAGAACCTACAATCCTATCCTTCTCTGCTCCAAGGGGAGAGTTATTTGAGCCACCACCATCCTCTAAACCCATTTCCACATCCGGCTATATGATCGACCCCACCTTTATAACCATGGTACAAAGCCAACCCTTCTCTGGAACTGACCAAGAAAATCCATATCACCATCTGCGAGAGTTCGAGCAAGTGTGTTCGTGCGTCGTGATCCAAGGCATGGCACAAGAAACTTTGAAGTGGAAATTGTTTCCTTTCTCCCTTCAAGAGAGAGCAAAACAATGGTACACCTATACCGTCGGGAACACGAGGGGGGATTGGGAAAAACTCCGAGATAAATTTTGCTTAGCCTTCTTTCCCTTATCCCGAATCGTTGCTCTCCGATCGGAAATCATGAATTTCTCGCAGAATGAGAAGGAGTCCATAGGTGCAGCCTGGGTTAGGTTTTCCTTGCTAACTCTTACTGGCCCAAACTTGTCTATCCCCGATCCCATGTTATTGCAACATTTCTATATGGGATTAGACAAGGAATCTGCCCTATATCTTGACATCACCGCTGGAGGGTCTTTTGCTTCCAAAACCCCGACCGAAGGAAGAAAGATCTTGGATCTAATCACAGAAAATAATTCCTTCAATCATATTAGCGAGTCCCTCCAAGAGCGAGTCGTGTCAAGCATCGAGGAACCCTCAACATCCGAATCCATCCCTTCTTCTTCCACATCCCAAGATTCGCCTGTTGACCCACTTCCCGTACCAAGAACAGTGATGAAGGAAGAAGAAATTCATCCTCTTGACTTCCCGTTTGGATTCAAGGATGATCTCTTTGAAGGTTATGAAAACACCTCGAAGCATTCCCATCAAAAGAAACCACCAGCTCCTAGGCCTCCTCCTGATCCTTTTGGACGTGAGTTCCTTAGAGAAACCGTTCGGGAGTTGACCACCCTCATGAGTGAGGAATGGTTGAGAGAAGTTGAGCATTCCCCCGAGGTAATTCGGATTAACCAACCTTCTTCAATCATTCAATGCAACATAAGAGGAGTTACGGTCGATGTTCACTACAACCCCACTGTTGGTGCAAACCTAGTTTCTGATTCCTTTGCATACGAAATTCTTGGTGACAAACCTTTGATGCCAACAACCAAATCCTTCAAGAGCCCGTCTGGACATCTTCAAGAAGGACTTGGAGTTTTACAAAATGTGACCATTGGTCACAACAATCTTGAGGCCATCCTGGACTTCCATGTCTTTGAGATCGATGAGTTTAATATTCTTATTGGGCATCCAATAGAGAAGCTTCTCTTTGATGCACCAACACTAGGAACCCTTGACATCAAACTTGGGAGAGAATCTTTTTCCATTCCGATCACCCGATCGAGAAATGCTTCGGCAGATAGTCTCCCCGAGGATGAGCTCATTGATGAGGAAGTGAGGGCTATCTATCCTATCGAGTCTCCTGAATCATTCCTAGACGAGTATGCTCATGATTTTATCCAAGAAGAGGCAGATCTAGAAGAACCTCTCGAGCTTCCTAACTTCAAAACACCATCAAAATCTCCAATTGAGCTCATGCCCTTACCTCCCGGCTTACGCTATGCTTTTCTTCATGGCGATAAAGAGGCTCCCGTCGTCATAAGTGACAAGCTCTCTGGAGACGAAACTGCTAGACTCATTGCCATTCTAGAAAAGCATAGATCCGTCCTGGGCTACTCTCTTCAAGACCTCAAGGGGATTAATCCCGCTCTCTGCACCCATCGCATCCCTACCGATCCTGATAACACACCATCTAGGGAGCCTCAAAGGAGGCTAAACAATGCGATGAGAGAGGTCGTCAAAAAAGAGGTCCTGAAACTCCTTCATGCTGGAATAATTTATCCTGTTCCGCATAGTGAGTGGGTTAGCCCCGTTCAGGTAGTGCCCAAGAAGGGAGGAATGACGGTCGTAAAAAATGATAAGGATGAGTTGATCCCTCAACGAACCGTCACGGGATGGAGAATGTGCATTGATTACAGAAAACTTAACAAGGCAACAAAGAAGGATCATTTTCCGTTGCCTTTCATTGATGAAATGTTAGAACCGTTGGCAAAGAATTCCTTCTTTTGTTTTCTTGATGGGTATTCTGGTTATCATCAAATCTCCATCCATCCCAATGATCAAAGCAAGACTACCTTCACTTGCCCTTATGGAACCTACGCCTATCGGAGGATGTCTTTTGGGTTGTGCAATGCACCCTCCTCGTTCCAAAGGTGCATGATGTCTATCTTCTCTGACATGATTGAGGAAATCATGGAAGTCTTCATGGACGATTTTTCCGTCTATGGGAAGACCTTTGATCATTGTCTTGAAAACCTAGACAAAGTCTTGCAACGATGCCAAGAGAAGGACCTGGTGCTTAACTGGGAAAAGTGCCACTTTATGGTCCGAGAGGGGATAGTTCTTGGACACCTTGTGTCCGAGAGAGGTGTGGAGGTGGACAAGGCTAAGATCGATGTTATAGAACAGCTGCCACCTCCAACCAACGTGAAAGGGGTCCGTAGCTTCTTGGGTCATGCAGGGTTCTATCGCCGTTTCATAAAAGACTTCTCTCACATCGCTAGACCCCTCACGAGCCTTTTAGCCAAGGAAGCTCCTTTTGAGTTTGATGATGAGTGCATGAAATCCTTCAATATCCTCAAGAAGGCACTCATATCAGCCCCAATCATACAACCCCCTGATTGGACGTTACCCTTTGAGATAATGTGTGATGCAAGTGATTATGCCGTTGGGGCGGTCCTTGGCCAAACCAAAGATAAGAAGCATCATGCTATATCTTATGCTAGCAAAACCTTGACGGGAGCTCAATTGAATTATGCAACCACTGAAAAAGAGCTTCTTGCCGTCGTTTTTGCTATCGATAAGTTTAGATCTTACTTAGTGGGAGCAAAGGTTATCGTCTACACCGATCATGCTGCTTTAAAATACTTGCTCACTAAGAAAGATGCTAAACCGCGCTTGTTACGATGGATTCTTCTGCTCCAAGAGTTTGATCTTGAAATAAGAGATAAGAAAGGAGTAGAAAATTCTGTGGCAGATCATCTGTCTCGTATGCAAGTCACTAACATGCAGGAACTACCAATCAATGATTTCCTGCGAGACGATATGCTTCTAAAGGTGACAGATACCAACCCCTGGTATGCAGACATTGTGAACTTCATTGTGACAGGTTATGTCCCACCAGGGGAAAACAAAAAAAAGTTGATCTATGAGAGTCGACGTCACCATTGGGATAACCCATACCTCTATAGAGTTTGTGCTGATGGCCAATTAAGAAGATGTGTGCCGACAGCCGAGGGCACCAAAATAATCGAAAAATGCCACGCCGCACCATATGGGGGACATTATGGTGCATTCCGAACACAGGCAAAGATTTGGCAAAGTGGTTTCTTCTGGCCAACTATGTATGAAGACTGCAAGGAATTTGTCAGAAGATGCAAGAGTTGCCAGAAAACTGGAGGCATCACAGCTCGTGATGCAATGCCCCTAACATACAATCTTCAAGTGGAACTGTTTGATGTATGGGGCATTGACTTCATGGGACCCTTCCCAAAGTCCCAAGGCTACGAGTATATATTGGTGGCAGTCGACTATGTGTCCAAGTGGGTGGAAGCAATGCCATGCACAGCCGCTGATTCCAAGCATGCCCGCAAGATGTTCCACGAGATCATCTTCCCTCGTTTTGGAACACCAAGAATGGTGATAAGTGACGGAGGGTCTCATTTCAAAGATAAGACCTTCCGAAGCTTTCTCAGGGAGCTTGGAGCACAACACAACATTGCAACTCCATACCACCCCCAAACAAGTGGACAAGTAGAAACATCCAACAAACAGATCAAGAATATTCTGCAAAAAACTGTCAATGAAATGGGGAAGGCGTGGAAGTCAAGGCTACCCGATGCACTATGGGCATATAGAACAGCATACAAAACACCCATTGGCATGTCACCCTACCAACTCGTGTACGGGAAAACATGTCATCTACCCGTTGAGTTGGAACATAGGGCACATTGGGCCATTCGCAAATTCGACATGGACTTCCAAAAAGCCGGGAAGCATCGAAAACAACAAATATCCGAGCTGGAGGAAGCAAGAGATAAAGCATACCATAGTGCCAAGATCTACAAAGAAAGAACCAAGAGATGGCACGATAAGAGAATAAAAGTAAAGGAATTCAAGGCAGGGGACAAGGTGCTACTCTTTAATTCTAGGGTCAAGTTGTTCGGGCATGGAAAACTTCGGAGTAAATGGGAAGGGCCATTCACCATCGTCGATGTTGCAACACATGGAGCAGTCACACTTCAAGATGATGGAGGTAACCTTTTTAAGGTGAATGGTCAACGCTTAAAAGTTTTCCTGGAGCCTAATAAAAACCTAGATGAGGAAGTAGACGTGATCGATTTAGTTGACTTCAATAACCCACCGTAGCTTCCTACCTTGATTCCCCCTTTTAAAAAAAAAAAATACGAGGCGTTTTTATTTCCCTTTCCAACATATCATGCGCCTTGAGTTATTTTGCTTTATTCAATAAATTTAGGCTCGCCGGTCTTCAACCCCGGTAGAGTCCTTTTTGTGTTTCCACACTCTTTTGTTTGTTTTGAATAAATAAGCCAGGTACAAGAACAAGTGTGGGGGAGACCTCTTGTCCTTCATCAAGCACACATTTGAGATCTCCTACCAACACGATGCACAACATCGCACCAATCAACACGCAAATGAGTGGAGCCATCGGGACTAGAAGACAAAGATCAATCACATGACCCCTCTTAATCTCCACTTCATCTAAGGCGACGGTTTGCGCATCCTATACCCTACTCTCCAATTCTTGAGTTGAAATAAATTTCTTCCATCATTCACTAAAATTTAACTCAATGATAAAAACAAATCCTTTTTTCCCTCAAACAAACATGCATGCTTCTGTTTGGTTGACCTGCATACTCTTTATTCCTCGCTTCGCACACCTGTTGCTTGTGAACACCAACATCATAGGACCCCATGTTTATCTAAGTTGTTGGCGAATGTGATATGGTTGGATGATAGGAATCTTGCTTCTTCTGCAAAGAGTGCTTGGGATTTTTATCTTGAAAAAATTAAAATCAATAGCTTTGCACTCCTCAATGGTCTTATATTCCTACCAGAGCCAAATAATGATCACATTGAAAACCCCTACAAAATACTGCTTGCTATTGCTTTGAGCTTTGTCAAATTGTGTGACCCTTGTGAGATGCTTGTCATACTTTCTTGATCAAGATTGTGCACATACACCACCACCATAAAACATGATAAACTTCTACACTGGAAGTTAGCAACACCATTTCCATCCATCCACCCACCAAATAAATACTCCATCACTTGTTGTTGATGTCTCTCTCCAAATATTCTGGCAAAAGTGACATGGCTATCGAAAAAAAACAGAGAGAGAAGTGAAAAAAAAAAGAGAAAAAGAAGAGAAGAAAAAAAGAAGAAGAAGTGATAGCCATGTTCTCAAATAAAAGTCAATCAAGAGAGAGACATCATCGCATCAAGGAGTATCCATCTTACTCCACCTCATTCCATTCACCATACACATATCCACACACATGCACATTCTTGATCAGATTGTATGGCTTGTTTTCTCTTTTGGATCCACTCTTTGACTTCGCAATATAAGTGATGCAAGTATGCTCCTTTTCATCCCTACCAAGCCCCACATAAAGCCTTACATAGAAGTAGGATGAAAGGAGGCAAACACATTGCCTTGGTGAGGAATCATACACATTGAGTGATTTGAGAGAATCATTTGAGGTGTACAAGCTATGCTTTGACTTTGAAAATCTTTCAAAAACCCAAGTTACTCAGCAGAGGGGTATTGATGACTTGAATCAAGACCGTTCCATTCCTCAACCGCCCAAGATGGCATGATAGCCACATCAAAGTTCACAGGTGCAGGTATGGCTTGGAATAACTTGTATGCTAGCGTCATACCATAGGAAGTCATGTTTTATCTTAATCTTCCACCTTCCCTCGAGGACGAGCAAAGGCTCAAGTGTGGGGGTGTTGTTGACGGCCCTTAAGTACCACTTTTGACCGTCAATTATCTGCATAAAAGAAATAAAATGAACACCAAACATAGTGGTAGGAGTTTATTACTAACGATTTCCACGAGTGTTGGTGAATTTGTGAAAGCAGGTACATTTCATATCAAAAGGAGGGAATTCACATCAAGAAGGCCACAACACATCACTCCGAGAAAATCAGCACAGGCAGCCCAACAAGATATGGATCAAAAGTCATACAAAACTCAACCAACTTGGGCCAATGCACGAAGATCATTGAACAAGACATCAAGGAGGACCCCTTGGCCAAAGCCCAAGGCCAAATGGGCCAAGGGGGGGTCGGCCGACCTGGTACAGTGAGGTCGGCCGACCTGCTACAGTGGCCAATCTGGCCCATCTTTCTCTGGCTGGTCGCCACCGCCTTCCTGATGTCGGTTCTGCCTGCATTTAATGCGTTGAGGCGGTGCATTGAGGCGGTGGAGGCCCCCAAACCGACCTACTCAAGACTATAAATAGAGGGGTACCCCCTCCCCTCAAGGACACACAAGAAGGAGAGCCTCATTCCACTCCCAAGGGCCTAGAGCCCCTTGTACACTAGTAGAGTAGGGAGAGAGTAGGGTAGGAGAGAAGGGTAGTCCTTCCCTTGTGAGGACTTAGCCCAAATCTTGTATCTTGGAGGATACTTATTTATAGTGGATTGTTCTTCGTTCGTTCATCGTTCGTTCGTCGTTCGTTCATCGTTCGTTCGTCGTTCGTTCATCGTTCGTTCGTCGTTCATCTTCATTACAAGTAAGTACTCTCGATCTTCTATTGGATTGCATATTTCTATTCTAATATAAGTTCTTCCTTTACTTGCTTGCATGATCATCGTTCTATTTAAGTAAGCATGTAGAGGCGGAATTTATCTTTAGTCTTGTGAACTAGAATAGGTCTGGCAGTGAGGACTTGATTGCCTTGTTGTCACGTGACCTTGGGACTGGCATAGGGACTTAATAGCCCTAGTGTCACATGTCCTAGGAGAGAGTCGCCGGTAGGTGGTGACAGCCCTGCTTGCTTAATCCTCTCTGTTCTAGGGAATTGACTGCTGGGAATCGGTCTGGCAGCGAGGTCTTAATTGCCTTGTTGTCATGTGACCCTAGGACTGGCCTAGGGACTTAATAGCCCTAGTGTCACGTGTCCTAGTAGGGGGGTTTGCCGGTAGGTGGTGACAGCCCTGCTGTGTTTACTCTTCTTTGTTTCAGATAGAACTTCATCCATAGGAATCCTCTCTACCCATACCTACCATCCTTCTTCGTGTCCTTGGACAGCTAGACTAGTAGATAATTTCACTCCGTTCCTTTGGGATAATATAAATAACGATACCCTTGAATACTCACGGGTGAAGTGCTACAACGGTATTCTCCGTACGCTTGCGGATTTATTTGTGACGTTAAGAAATACCAATATCTTCTCGTTCCCATGTGGCCTCTGCCTCAGTGTGATTGCTCCATTGCACTCGGCAAAACCTTATTGCATTCTTTCTTGTTAGCCGAGTGGCAACGTCCAATATCTTTATAGGTCTTTCCTGATATCGGAGATCAGGCTGAAGGTCCATTACTTCGGGGGTACTATTTCTTCTGGGACCCTCAGACATTTCTTTAATTGTGACACATGAAAGACGTTGTGTACGTCGGACATCTCCTTAGGAAGCTTGAGACGGTATGCCACCTTTCCGATCTTCTCAAGTATCTTGAATGGTCCGATGTACCTCGGGGCTAACTTTCCCCTAATCTAGAACCTTCGGGTACCTTGAATTGGTGATACCTTGAGATACACATAATCTCCTTTTTCGAAACTCAATTCTCTACGCCTTGTGTCTGCGTAGCTCTTCTGCCTGCTCTGGGCTGCTTTCAGATTTTCTCTGACCAGTGCCACTTTCTCTTCGGCATCTTTAATGATGGCAGGTCCGAAAAGCGATCTTTCTCCTACTTCTGACCACATTAGTGGTGTTCTGCATTTTCTACCATATAATGCCTCAAATGGTGACATTTGCAGGCTGGTCTGGTAACTATTATTGTAGGAAAATTCTGCGAAGGCCAAACTCTTTTCCCAATCCTTTCCATAGACCAGGACACATGCTCTCAACATATCCTCCAGGATTTGGTTTACTCTTTCTGTCTGCCCATCTGTCTGGGGATGATAGGCAGAGCTATAGTCCAACTTGGCTTTTAACAAACCATGTAGGCTCTTCCAAAATTTTGAAGTAAACTGTGAGCCTCTGTCGGATACTATCCTGCTCGGAACTCCATGTAGCTTGAGAATGTTGTCTACATAGAGTTGAGCATACTTGTCTCCTCTGTAGTCCGCCTTTACTGGTATGAAATGAGCAACTTTGGTCAGACAGTCTACTATGACCCATATTGAGTCATTTCCTTTCTGGGTCCTGGGCAGTCCCACAATGAAATCCATGCTGATTTCGTCCCACTTCCATACTGGGACATGCAGTGGTTGCAGTAGTCCTGCAGGTCTCTGGTGTTCTGCCTTCACTCTCAGACATATGTCACATCTGGCTATAAATTCTGCAATATCTTTCTTCATACCAGTCCACCAGTATTTCTGCTTCAAATCCAAGTACATCTTGGTGCCTCCTGGGTGGATGGAGTATGCAGAGTTATGTGCTTCATTCAGGATGAGCTGTCAGTAACCACCCGTATTTGGTACGCAGATTCGATCTTTGTACCATAGGGTTCCCTGGTTATCTACCTGGGATCCGGGGGCTTTATCTTCCCCTGTCTTTTTGCTTAAGCTCCTGTATCTCCTCATCTGTTTCCTGAGCTGTGCGTATCTGGCTCTCTAATGTTGGTTCTACACACAACGTGTTCAACTGGCCTGGCTGGGCGATGTGTAGGTTTAACTTTTCCATTTCTGCTTGTAATTCAGGCATCCACTTGGATGTTCTAACGCGGTGATGTGGTACCTTGCGACTCAGCGCATCTGCCACCATATTAGCTTTTCCTGGATCGTAGTGTATCTCTAGGTTGTAATCCTTGATTAATTCCAGCCACCTTCTTTGCCTGAGGTTTAGGTCTGACTGGGTGAAGATATACTTTAGGCTTTTGTGATCCGTGTATATCTCACACTTATTTCCAATCAAGTAGTGTCTCCAAATCTTAAGTGCATGGACGACAGCTGCTAACTCCAGGTCATGAGTAGGGTAGTTCTGCTCATGTGTCTTCAATTGTCTCGATGCATATGCTACCACTCGTCCATCTTGCATTAGGACGCATCCTAATCCCTGCCGAGACGCATCGCAGTACACGACGAAGTCTCGGTGGATGTCTGGTAAGGTCAACACGGGGGCTGTTGTCAACCTTTTCTTTAACTCCTGGAAACTTCTTTCGCATGCATGTGTCCACGTAAATTCCTTGCCCTTCTGGGTCAGAGCTGTCATAGGCCTGGCTATCTTGGAAAATCCTTCGATGAATCTGCGGTAATAGCCTGCCAAACCAAGGAAGCTTTTGACCTCTGTCACATTGGTTGGTTGCTTCCAATTGGTGACTGCTTCAACCTTGGATGGATCAACTGACACTCCTTCTTCAGTCAGGATATGTCCAAGGAAGGCCACTCTGTTTAGCCAAAATTCGCATTTGCTGAATTTGGCATATAGCTGATGTGCTCTCAACCTTTCCAGCACTATTCTCAAATGCTCTTCATGCTCTTCGACACTCTTAGAGTAGATCAGAATGTCGTCTATGAAGACAATGACAAACCGATCTAATTCGTCCATAAAGACCTTATTCATTAGGTTCATGAAATAGGCCGGTGCATTAGTGAGCCCAAATGGCATCACTGTGAACTCATACTGTCCATATCTGGTGACAAAGGCTGTCTTCAGGATGTCGAACTCTCTGATCTTGAGTTGATAGTACCCAGATCTCAGATCTATTTTAGAGAAGTACTTGGCTCCTTTTAGTTTATCAAATAGATCATCGATCCTTGGTAATGGGTACTTATTCTTGATGGTGACTTCATTCAGTGATCTGTAGTCTATGCTAGCACTGGGCATTCGGGTTACCCGAAAACTTCGGGTCGGGTATTTCGGGTTTTTGATACTTCGGGTTTCTAAAATCAGCACCCGAAATTAGTCTAAAAAATCAAAGACCCGACATTTCAGGTACCCGATAAGTGTCACACCCAGTTTTAAGGACAAAACTGAATGCATAACTCTATGTGCGCCAGGATCAAGTTTCGCACATAGAGTTATGCATTCAGTTTTGTCCTTAAAACTAGGTGTGACAAAGTGGTATCAGAGCCGTGTTGACTGTAGGACGCAAGCCTAGTTAGAATGGTCATTTCTAAGGTTATTTTCTTATATTAAAACCTATTTTCATAAAAACTATTAGCTCTTTATTGTTGATATTTGTTTATGCTTCCAAAATTCCCCTATATTGAAAACATTCTTGTTGTTTACTTATACTTTACCTTGCTGCACTTTTTCTTTATCCTTGCTCTACTACTGTTCCTTGTTTTCTCTCCTACTCCTTGATTTACTACCACTCTAGTCTTTCACTACAAAGTTTTGTTTTGCTGATACTTTTCTTGTTCCAAATTTTAGTGATGGCGCGTACGAAGCTCACTGCTCGCAAGAGTGTTCCGGTTCCACCACCACCTGTTCCTTTGCTGGAATGGATGGATCAGCCACCACTGGAGTGCTACAGCAATGGCGACGGTTTCTACTTCCCCGACAAGCTATGGGAGGTTCAGCGATGTTTTGGCTACTATGAGCGTGCTGAGTACATTGGGATCAGGACACCTGAAATGGATGGCACCTACAGCTGGAGTGTTCGTGTGAACATGTTTGAGAAGCCTTCTCCGGATGGGATTCGGAAGGTTCGCCGCACTCATGAAGCCCCGGCGTCCAGGTCTACCTTTGAGGATGGGATACAGGATGCAGCACGCCAGGCTCTTTCAGTGCTCAGCCATGAAGAAGCAGCGATGAGGCACTCTCAATTCAAGTACTTCGCACACCGTCCTAGTGGGAGTTTGCACGAGGTAGTGGATAGTCCTAGAGATGAGGACAGCTTACGCCTCAGGGAGACTGTTCGCTATGTCAGGAACCTGAACAGGTGTCTCAACAGTGTTCTGGATAACCTTGCTGACAGAGATGACTTGATCGAGGAACTCAAGGAAGAGAACAGGCAGCTGAAGGCAGTCCAAGCAGGAGAGGCATTGGAGGATGAGCCATTGGAGGCGCCACCACCTGTTCAAGTGCCTCCATGTTCTCCCAGCCGCAAGAAGCTTCGCCGTCAGGAGGAGGAGGATGAGTTCTAGAGTCTTAGCATTTCCACTTAGAGTTGTGAGGTCGATTAGCTTCGTTTAGCGTTTTGAGTCAAACTCTTGTAATAGTAATACCTAATGCGTCCTTTGCTTCGTGTGTGGGTTTTGTGTTGCTATTTGGTGAGTGGTGTGCTATGCTTGATTTGGATCCTTGGTTGAGTGTGATGTGATGTAAGACTTGTCATACAGACACATCTTTAATATAGTTAAAGTTTAGAGACTTAATACTTGGGTTTTAATCTTTGGGTTCGTTAATCTTTACCTTTCCATATTACCTTGAGATCTTTGTATCATTTGTCTTATTGTGAGCTATTCTATATCTTGGCTATGTCATATCTTTTTGCGGTCAAGAATCATTGTAGAATGTTGTAGTTCTGCAATATCTATGTATTGTTCTTGATGCATTATCAATATCCTGTCCCTTTATATTGATATATCTATCTATCACCTTGTTATCTTGCATATTTCCACCATGTTGCTGCCGAAATTTCCTTGTGTCCAGTTAGTCTTTCACCTTGATCATTACCTTTCCCAATGGTTATCTATGCCTTACATCATGTTCTTGTCCAATCACATATTTTCTTTATGCCTTGATAGTCTGTTCTACCTTTTGATGCTGTCCTATCCATCAAACCATGCTCACCTTATCTCTTCATCTTATCAGATGGCTAGGGGAAGTGCTTCCAACAACAACAATGTTCCAGCAACAGCCATGTTGGAGCAGTTTTTGGCCGCGCAAACTCAGCTCATCCAGACCATGCAGCAGAACATGATCAACATGCAGCAGCAGCCGCAACCCCAGCACCAGGCGCCACCACCACCTCCTAGGGACAAGCTTGGAGAGTTCCAGAGGACCAAGCCTCCAACCTTTTCACACTCTGTGGATCCTATGGATGCTGATGACTGGCTGAAGACTGTTGAGAAGAAGCTGCAGGTGGTCCAGTGCAACAACAGGGAGAAGGTCCTATATGCCTCTCACCAGCTTGTGGGTCCCGCTGCTGATTGGTGGGATGCTTATGTGGATGCTCATGAGGAGCCAGACAGTATCAACTGGCAGGAGTTCAAGGACAGCTTCAGGTCTCACCATGTGCCTCAGGGAGTGATGAAGCTGAAGAAGAAGGAGTTCCAGAACCTGAAGCAGGGCTCCATGTCTGTGAGTGAATACCTCACCCGCTTCACCCAGCTGTCCAGATATGCCCCTGGTGAGGTTGACAATGATGAGAAGAAGAGGGATTGCTTTTTGGAGGGTCTGAATGATGGACTTGCCTATGCACTTGAAGCCCGTGGGTTCCAGAATTTCCAGGCTATGGTTGATGCTGCACTGGTCTTGGAGAATAGGAGGAACAACATGGAGAAGAAGCGCAAGCTGGAGCGTCAGAGTCAGCAGGGGAGCAGCAACACAAGGCTTCGCTTTGGTTCTTCATCAGCTGGACCTGCATACTGCCCCCCACAGCAGAACAGCCAGCAGAGGACTCAGCCTACTGGACAGGCATTCCAAACCCCTCAGCGTCAGATTCAGCGCTCCAACCCTCAGACTCCTCGCACTGCTCAGTCTGCTCCCCAGAGGACCAATCAAGGATAGAACACTGGAGCTTCGGGAGCATGTTTCATTTGTGGTGACACCACTCATTACGCCAACAAGTGCCCAAAGAAGCAGAACTCCGCTCAGGGTACAGTTTCTGTTCCTAACCGCAATGCCAACTCTGCACCAACCGCTGCCAATCAGAATCAGGCTCGTGCTCGTGTGAACCATGTATCTTTGGAGGATGCTCAGGAGGCCCCAGAAGTTGTTCTCGGTATGTTTCTCGCCAACGATCGCAATGCAATTGTGTTATTTGATTCTGGAGCATCTCATTCATTCATATCTGCTGCTTATGTTGATAAACACAACTTGCCCATAACCATGCTTAAGAATAGAATGCTTGTTAGTTCACCTGGGGGAGAGATGAGTGCCAGATATGTTTGTCCTAAGTTAAACCTTAATATAAGGGGGGTAGACTTCTTGGCAAACCTTATAGTTCTGGAATCTAAGGGGATTGATATCATTCTTGGTATGGACTGGATGAGCAAGCATAAGGGGCTCATAGATTGTGCTAAGAAGGCAGTGACACTGACAGCTAGCAATGGAGAGCAAGTGGAGTATGTTGCAGAACCACTCATCACTAGCAAAGGGGCAGCCAACCGCATTGTGTTGAACCAGCTTGATGCCGGGTCTGTTGAGAAGATCAGAGTTGTCAGTGAGTTCCCAGATGTCTTTCCAGAGGAGTTGCCAGGTATGCCACCAGACCGTGAAATTGAGTTTGTTATTGAATTACTTCCTGGTACTGCTCCTATATTTAAGAGACCTTATAGAATGGCTGCTAATCAACTAGCTGAACTTAAGGAACAATTACAAGAGTTATTAGATAAGGGTTTTGTCCGCCCTAGTGCATCACCTTGGGGAGCCCCTGTTATATTTGTTCCTAAGAAGGATGGTACTCAGAGGATGTGTGTGGACTATAGAGCTCTTAATGAAGTTACAATCAAGAACAAGTATCCATTGCCCAGAATTGATGACTTGTTTGATCAGCTTAAGGGAGCTTGTGTCTTCTCTAAGATTGACCTTCAATCTGGCTATCATCAGTTGAAGATCAAGGCAAGTGACATTCCCAAAACTGCATTCATTACTCGGTATGGCTTATATGAGAATACTGTTATGTCCTTTGGTTTGACCAATGCCCCTGCCTACTTCATGTTCTTGATGAATAAGGTTTTCATGGATTATCTGGATAAGTTTGTGGTGGTTTTCATTGATGATATTCTGATATTCTCGAAGAATGAGCAAGAGCATGAGGAGCACCTTCGCTTGGTTCTGCAGAAGCTTAGGGAGAATCAGTTGTATGCAAAGCTCAGCAAGTGCGAGTTCTGGTTGAAGGAGGTCTCATTTCTTGGTCATGTCATTTCTGAAGGTGGGATCTCAGTTGATCCAAGCAAGGTGGAGGATGTGTTGAGTTGGAAGACACCTCAATGTGTCACCGACATCAAAAGCTTTTTGGGTTTGGCAGGGTACTACAGGAGGTTTATTGAAGGATTTTCTAAGATATCCAAGCCGTTGACAGAGTTGCTGGGAAAGGGTGCAGCCTTCAATTGGACAGCAAAGCAAGAAGCTAGTTTCCAAGAGTTGAAGACCAGACTTACCTCAGCGCCGGTGTTGACTATGCCAGATATGGAGAAGCCTTTCTCAGTCTATTGTGATGCTTCTGGTCAGGGATTGGGATGTGTACTGATGCAGGAAGATCATTTGGTTGCTTATGCTTCAAGGCAGTTGAGGAAGCATGAATTGGGGTACCCGACTCATGATCTGGAGTTGGCAGCTGTGGTTCATGCACTCAAGATTTGGAGGCACTATCTTATCGGAAAGCGGTGTGAAGTATACTCAGATCACAAGAGTTTGAAGTACATTTTCACTCAGCCAGATCTGAACCTCAGGCAACGCAGATGGTTGGAGCTCATCAAGGACTATGATTTGGGGATCAATTATCACCCAGGGAAGGCCAATGTAGTTGCCGATGCTCTAAGTCGGAGATCTCATCTGAATATGCTATCTGTTTGTGAGTTACCGTCTGAGTTGTGCAGAGAGTTTGAAAGGCTCAACCTAGGATGGGTATCTAACACCGAAGTGGTTGCAATGGAAGTGGATTCCATCCTGGAGCAAGACATCAAGAAGGGACAGCTGAAGGATGAGAAGATAGCAGAGATCAAGCAACAAATTAAGAAGGGCAAGGCACCAGAGTTCATGGAGGACGAACAAGGTGTGTTGTGGTACAAGAAGAGGCTTTGTGTGCCTGATGACAAGGAAATCAAGGAATTGATACTGCGAGAAGCTCACGATTCGGCCTACTCCATTCATCCAGGAAGTTCCAAGATGTACCATGACCTCAAGAGTCAGTATTGGTGGTACGGCATGAAGAGAGACGTGGCTGAGTATGTTGCTTTATGTGACACTTGTCAGAGGGTCAAAGCAGAACATCAAAGGCCAGCTGGTTTGCTACAACCGTTGAAGGTACCTGAGTGGAAATGGGAAGAAGTTGGTATGGATTTCATAGTAGGTCTACCTAGAACTCAAAATGGATATGATTCGATATGGGTTGTTGTGGATCGTTTGACGAAGGTGGCTCACTTCATTCCAGTGAAGACGACCTACAGTGGGCCCAGGCTTGCAGAGTTGTATATGTCCCGGATAGTTTGCCTACATGGTGTGCCTAAGAAGATTGTGTCCGACAGAGGTACTCAGTTCACTTCAAGGTTTTGGGAGAAGTTGCATGAGTCGATGGACACAAAGTTAAACTTCAGCTCAGCCTATCACCCTCAAACCGACGGGCAAACTGAGAGGGTGAATCAGATATTAGAAGACATGTTGAGGGCATGTGCTTTGAAGTATGGCCGAAGTTGGGATAAGAGTCTTCCTTACGCAGAGTTCTCCTACAACAACAGCTATCAGGAAAGTTTGAAGATGGCTCCCTTTGAAGCTTTGTATGGTCGGAAGTGCAGGACACCCTTGTTTTGGAATGAGACTGGCGAAAGTCAAGTGTTTGGGCCAGAGATTCTCCGAGATGCTGAGCGACAGGTGCAGATTATTAGGGAGAATTTGAAGGTTGCTCAGTCCAGGCAGAAGAGCTATGCGGATAATAGGAGGAGAGATCTCAGTTTTGAGGTTGGTGACTTTGTCTATTTGAAGGTGTCTCCCATGATAGGACTTCGACGTTTCAAGGTCAGGGGCAAGCTTTCACCTCGTTTCATTGGCCCTTTCAAGATCTTGGAAAGGATGGGTGAGGTTGCATATCAATTGGAGCTGCCAGCAAAGTTGTCAGACGTGCATGATGTGTTCCATGTCTCTCAATTGAAGAAGTGCCTACGAGTCCCAGAGGAACAAGTGCCCATGGAGGACTTGGATGGTAGTGAAGATCTCACCTATCAAGAGTATCCAGTGAAGATTTTGGAGACATCTGAGAAGTGTACCAGGAATAAGAGGTACCGAATGTGCAAAGTGCAGTGGAGTCATCACTCAGAGGAAGAAGCCACTTGGGAGAACGAGGATGATCTGAAGTCAGAATTCCCAAACTTTTTTTCCGAGCCATCCGAATCTCGAGGGCGAGATTCATCCTAAGGGGGGTAGGTTTGTAACACCCTAATTTTCACATTTTTGCAATAGATTAAAATTTCTCTTTATTTAATTAGGGTGTTAACATTTTCCTAGGCCAAAGATTTATTTTCTAAATTAAATAAATTAATCTAGGCTATAAAATAATTGTTTGTTGCATTCATGCTGGAGTAGTTTGCAGTAGGTAATTTATTGTGTGGAAAATATATTTAAACTTCGTGTAGAAATCGTTTTCGGTATTTAGTTTGATTTTGAGAGGAGAAACGAAATAGAAAAGGAAAAAAGACCCCGCAGCTGCTCGTGGGCCGAATCCCTTTGGCCCATTTCCTCTTTTCTTTTTCCCTTTCTTTTTTCTCTTCTTTTCTTTTCCTTATCGGGCCGGCCTCCTTTCTCTCTTCCGCGGCCCAGCACGCCAGCAGGCCGCCAGCTCCCGCAGCCCGCGCGCGCCCGCCTCAGCCCGCCAGCCCGCGCGCAGCCCCCGCAGGCCCAGCCGCAGCCCGAAGACGCGCCGCCGTCCGTACGCCGCGCCGCTCTCGACGTCCGAGCCGGATCCGCCTCGGTCTCCGCGTATAAAAGGCAGTGGGCCCCCTTCCGCGACCCCTTTGCCCGTTTCGCCGCCTCGCGCCGCCTCCGCCAAGCCCTAGCCGCCGCATCGTCGTCGTCTTCCCGAGCTCCGGTGACCGCCGCCGCCGCGAGCCGTTCCGCCGCCTCCGGACGACGCCGACTCCCCGCCGACGTCGCCCGTGACGCGCCACCCCGCCTCCGCCCGTTCCCGAGGAGCTTCGACGCCCGAGGACCGCCCCCGACGCCGCCGACGCTCCGCCGCCTCTTCCCTCCGTCGAACCGCCTCCTCCGCTCATCTTCTCGTCGTCGCAAGCCCACGGTGAGGTTCCCCTCACTCCCCTCTCTCTCCCCGTGCCCTCGCTTTCGAGAATCGCGGCCGGGAGCGCGATTTGGCCGCGCTCCGGCGATGCGCCGCCACGCCTCGTCATCGCCGGTAGCCCGGTCCACCGTGGACCGAGGTCTCGCCCGGTGCACAGCCCCGTGGACCGCGTCCACGGGATTTCTCGATTTAATTTAAATCGATTCGATTTTTGACGTCAGCGTTGCGCAATAATTAGTATTTTCAGTAAAAGAATAATTCCTAAAATTCTTTAAAATGTAACTTTTGCACTTAAGCCCTTAACCTTTTATTTAATACTGTTTAGGTCCTGTATTTTTACAGAAAACCCCCTGAACTTTTCCTAAATTATATTTTTATCCTAACTTTTTACATTTCTGCCCTCAGAACTTTTCTAAAATTACAATTAGGTCCCTGTACGACCCTGTTTTAGTTCAAATAAACCTTTTAACTTCAAATGCTTATAACTTTTTACTCGTAGCTCCGTTTTAAGCGATTCTTGTGCTGACGTGATCGTAGGCTCGAGCTCTATCTTTTGGTACTGTTTTTTTAGTATGTTAGTACTGTCTGGTGAACTGTTATTTATTGTTTGTGCTCGTGTGCTTGCATGTTAACGTTATTAGAAGAGGAGCCGATCGAGAACTTTCAGGACTTGGAGTTTGATCAACCAGCAGCAGGGGGAACAGGCAAGTGTCCTTGACCATTTTGAACCTATTGCTTTCTCCCTCTAGTCATGCATTTGCGTTCAATTGGAATCCCATGTGTCATACCCTGTTCCTTTACTTTATCCTTGTCGCCGGGTTATGGTAGAGGTTAATGATAATGTGGATGGGTAGAAATGCTTAGCTTGCTGTCTTGGGTGGATGATAATTTTGACTAATAATCTTGACTAATGGTTCACTTCAACTTAATCACATGGACCGGTTAATCTTTTTAGCAACATGGAACTTAGGTGATCCAAGCAGGAGGATGTTGATGATGGTGCGGGTATGCACATGTACCTGTCATGGTACTGTTGGTTTGTGGTTAGTACCTGCTTGTGATCATAAGGACCGATTCGTGGAGCGGCAACCCAGGACAACAGCGCAAAGCACAGGGTTGATTATGGTAGACTTGGTCAAGTATTATGCTAACTTCCCAGTTTTGCCGGCGTTCATGGAAGGAGGGAGGAAGGGGTACTTCCAAACTCAGGTGATGGAGGGTTACTCCTAGCCAAGGCGCAAGAGGGGGCTTCTGAAGGAAGGGTTACTTCCGCGGCGGTGGAACCTTAGCGGGGATGTTGGCAGGCTGGGAAGCGCTTTGAAAGACCATGTGGTGATCTCTTGGTCTCACACCTTTGGTAGTGTGAAGACAACATGGAGGTTTTAGTCATCGACGGATGATGAAATCACCACCCTGTGGGTAAAGTTGTGCACCTCTGCAGAGAAGTAAAACTGTCATGACAGCCGTGCTCACGGTCAGGAGCGGCCTGGATCCTCACATGATTAGAGAAATGGATGGTTGGACTTGGATGGTTTTAGGTGGGGAACCCAGTTTGCTGCAAGGGGGTACCTTGTAGTGCTTAATCTAATAACTTTGGGGTTCGGGTTTTCACTTAGTAATATAGGTGCTTAATTAATGTTTTAGGTTGCTTTTCTGCTCTTTAACCTTATATCAGCCTTTCTTGTTATAAGCTTGCATTACATTTACTTTCCCACACTTGCGGAGTACGACAAGTACTCACCCTTGCTATTCCCCCACAATGTTTTGTCATGCTGCTCAGAAGATGAAGGTGCGATGGACTACTTCGATGAGGAGTACTACTAGGCGTGCTTTCCCCCAGTCGACTGCCTGTGTGTTTGGGAGTCTTCCGCTGTCGTTTATTTAGTCCTTTGAGACAATTTATTCAGATATTGTAATAATGATACAATGAGACGATGTAATAATGACACTGGCTTATACTGTTTATTTCACTATTGTCCCTTTATGTGCGAAACTTGATCCTAGCGCACATAGAGTTATGCATTCAGTTTTGTCCTTAAAACTGGGTGTGACATTCGGGTTCGGGTTTCGGGTACCCAATATTACCCGATTTGACGAATTGACTGCTGATCTTGCCAGCGAATTCGACGAATCAACGCAGGACGCCGGGCCGTCGGGGTGCTGCGCGGCGGCCACGCCCGATCTTGCCGGCAAATTCCACGAATCGACGCTAGGACGTCAAGGCGCTGTGCGGTGGGGGCGTCGGGGCGCCGGGAGCGTCTAGTCCCCGGCCCGGCGCAGCGGGGACGCCAGGCGGCCGGGGCGTCGCGCGACAGGTAGCTAGGCGGCGATCCGGCGATCGATGCGATGCGAGCGCAGGGGCGGCTGCGTTCAGATCGCATCGGCCAGCTCTCTCTCTCTCCTGTACGTGACTTCTTTGCCTTTCGTGGGCTATGGTGGGGGCTGAAGGGGTATCATATTTTGGGCTGGGCAGATTCAGAGTAGATGGGCTGCTGAGTTTCGGGTTGTTCGGGAAATTCGGGTACCGGGAATAGAAACCCGATTAACCCGAAATTACTTTGGGTTTTCAAACTTCAGATCCGAAAATACAGTTCGGGCATCGGTTTTCGGGTATTTCGGGTTCGGGGTCGGGTCTTTCGGGTTCGGGATTCGGGTAGCGGGTTTTGTGCCCAGTGCTAGTCTATGCACATTCTGAGGCTTCCGTCCTTCTTCTTTACAAACAGAACTGGTGATCCCCATGGTGATGAGCTGGGTCAGATAAATCCTTTCTCTTGCAGCTCTGCTATTTGTGTCTTTAACTCTGCTAATTCATTGGCTGCCATCCGATAGGGTCTCTTAGCTATCGGGGATGTGCCGGGGAGAAGGTCTATTACAAACTCTATGTCTGGCAGATCGTCTGGGAATACATCCGGGTATTCACAGACTACTGGCACTTCTTCCAGGGGTGTAGCCTCTGTGCTGCATACCATAGGTATGGCCCTTGACCTTTTCGGTTCACATTCCACTTTAATTCCTTTGTGGTTTACCAGTGAAACTTTCCGAGTGTCACAGGCTATATTGCCTTGATGTTTACTTAACTAGTCCATTCCGAGGATAACATCTATTCCCTCAGACTTAAGGACTACTAAGTTCGCTAGGAACTCTATCCCACTTAAAAGGATTTTAACCCGTGGGCATTCCAAGATGCACTTAATCTCCGCTCCAGGAGTCCGGGTTATTAGGGGTTGTTTTAGCAAAATAGTTGGCACACCATGTGTATCCACAAACTTTGAGGAGATGAATGAATGTGATGCACAGTACTGTTGCAAGTATTGAGTTAACGAGGTACTCACCGAGTACAACGTCCGATGACTCCTCTGCTTCCTTAACATCAATATGGTTGATCCTGCCATGGCCGAAGGATTGGTTGCTCCTACGCTGCTGTCCCACAGACTGATGTCCTCCACGACCAGCGCCTGATGCAGCAGTCCTGGTGTTACTGGCCTGCTGACCAGAAGGGTTGTTCTGATTTTTGTAGGGGCAACGGGCAATCAGGTGCCCTGGTTCTCGGCAATTGAAGCAGGTCCTTCTGTCATTCTGCGCGGGCTGTGCAACACTGGGGTTGCTTTTCTGCTGACCACCATTGTTCTGGTTGCGGTGGGTCAGTGCCTGGCTTGGCTGACTCGATGCCGACGTGCGATATTGCATAGTCGGCTGGAACCTTGGCCTCTGGGGAAAGCTACCCCTCTGTCTCTGGTTCCTTTCATTCTGCTTGAACTTTTGCGCATTGAACTTGCGCTTCTGTTCATGCTCGATGTGAGAACGAGCACGATTCATGAGTGTGTTGAAATCTGGATAAATGTGAGTGATCAGCTGCATTCTTAGGCTAGGGCTGAGTCCTTTCGTGAAGCGATCCTGCTTCCTCTTGTCTGTGTTGACATCCTCGGGAGCATAACGTGCTAACTTCATGAATTTTCTGATATATTGGTTCACGGTCATCGCTCCTTGCTTTAGAGAGCGGAACTCGTCAGCCTTCATTTCTATGATGCCCTCTGGGATGTGGTACCTCCTGAACTCCTCCTGGAATTCATCCCAGGTGATTGCGTTGGCATCCTCCGCGGCTTCGCGGTAGTTGTCCCACCACTCACTGGCTGCTCCAATAAGTTGGTGAGATGCCAAAAGAACTTTCTCTCTATCATTGGCATTAACCACCTCTAGCTTCTTAATAATGCTTCTGAGCCAATCATCTGCTATGAGGGGATCTTCTTATGCACTCTCGAAGGTAGGGGGCCTGAGTCTCATAAACTCAGACATTTTACTCTGTGAACTAGGCGTACGGTCCAAGAGTCCATGAGCAATAATTTCCATGAGGTGGGTCTGGTTGTCCATGACCGCCACAAGGTTTGCGACAGGTGGCTCGGGAAGTCTGTCACCCTGACTACCACTTCTGGCGCCTCTGTGCTGGCTTCCTCCTCCTTCGTTCTGATTTACGGCAGCTCCTCCTTGTTCTGCCTGGGGATCCTGATTTGGGATCTGGTTCTGGTTAACCTCCTCTTCTGGTGGGTTTTGATTATTGTTGTTGTTGTTTCCACCTCTGCCTCTACCTCCACCTCTGCCTCTACCTCCACCTCTGCCTCTCTGGTTGTTGGCTCGTCCTCTGCCACGGTTGTTTCCCTGTGGCTGCTCATTCCCTGCAGCCTCATTATGAGCCACGCGCCCCTGGCGCTGCTGGATTCTGGCAGACCTCTTGGGAGGCATCTGTTTTTGTGGAGCGTAGAAAAGAGAAGGTAAGAAAGCGTCACTAACGATTTAGAAGGTTGGGGAGAATAAACAAGACAATGGAAAGACATTCCATAAATCTTGTACACTCAAGCAATAAGAACCAGCATCATTACATCAACACAGCACTGCATTCATAATAACAAGGTTCGATCACACATAGCAAAGTCCTTTCTTATTTATATACATAAAATGACTCGACACAACCTAGACTACGACAAGACTCAACCACGAGGGGAGTTCTAGACCACGACTCTCATCACACAAGACTCCACTAGAGACAACCCTAACTCTAGACTCTCGACACTACTCGAGACAGCACCTAGCACTAGAAACTAGACACTATCGAGACTCCTGCACTACTCCTATCTAGCGCTCCTCAAGCTCGAAGACCCTGAGCCTGCTGCCACTCCTCGAAAAGGTCGAACGGGTCCTGGACTAGCTCGTCCGTGCTGAGGTGGCGGTAGTACTCCTCCAGTGCTGGGACCGCTGGGGTCGGCGTCAGGAGTCTCTCCAACAGCTCCAGTGCTGGTGGGGTGTCGTACTGTGCTGGCTGCTCCTGCTCATCGGGGGTGACAAACTGCATTGGCTGCTCCTGCTCTGTTGGTACGTCTATCTGGGCAGGCTGCTCCTCGCCCATAACCTTGTCGTCGTCTCCAGGAAGGTCCACGAAGTTCTCTGCCGCTGACTCCTCAGTGGGGGCAACTCCATAACAGTCCTCCTCGGTGGACTCCTCTCTCATGAGTGCGGCCTCCAACTCGGCGGCCCACTCCATAAGGTCCTCAGAGTCCTCTGAGTCAGTGTGCCCCTGTCTGTCAGATCCTAACCCTAAGTCGTCTCCAGACGGGTCCGAACCTCCAGAAGACCAGGAGTCTCCAGTCGGCTCAGTGTCAGGGTTTGAGTCAGCCGGGCAAGCGTAGTGAAGGTGACGTGCTGGTCCTCCGACTCTCGGGGTCATCCTGCGGCGGGGTCCTGCTCCAACCTCGTGAAGCCTCACGTAACAGCGGTCCACCTCTCTGATCAGAGCGTCCTCCTCCCAAAGTCCCCTCACAAACTCGAGGGTGGAGGTCAGCCGTGCAACCTCGTCCTGGGACGCAGTGAGCTGTGCCTGAACCTCTGCTAGCTGAGCCTGAGTCTCTCGAAGCTTGCGGATGTCCTCGTCCCACATCTCGGCTGTGCGCTCGAGAACACAGGCAGTCTGGACACGACGCTCCTCCAGCTGGGCTAACTCTGCACGAAGGTCCTCCATCTACCTACACACAAATTTTGAAGAAAAGGTGAGTACTGGAGAAAATAGTTTTATAAGTAGAGCATAGGCAGAGAAGTAGAATTTTATAAATAGTTTGTATAAGATACTACTCCTCTCTCACACGTTTCCAAGCTAAGGGTCATCCTACGGGCAAGCATGGCTCTGATACCACTCTGTCATACCCCAATTTCTGAGGTACTTGAATGCACCGTATCAGTCCCTGGATCAGACGCTGATACGGACATTCTCACAGAATGGCATTTCAGAGTCATACATTTATTTATTACCAAAGCTCATTACAAGCCTTTTGGTTACATAAAAGGTCTTTGAAATGGCCAGAGGCATTACAACTCAACACAAAACACCACAATGGTCATTGCTGGGAAGCAGCAATGCCACACTTTATTCTACGCAGGGGACGGCGGAAGCAGAACCACGCCACTAGCAAACTTGCGCGCGACGACCCTACTCTTCCTCACCATCGGCTTGAAAGTCGTAGTCTGCTTCATCTTCTGAATGATTGATTGAGATGGGGAGTGAGTACATAAGGTACTCAACAAGTCCTAACAGAAGGGTGACTCAAATGCAAGGGTAATGTCAAGGAATAGGCTGAGGGTTTCCGTTGCTCGGCCGAAAAGCCAATTTTTCAAGGCAGGGGTTTGATTTGAAAACCAAAACATTTTGCAAAACTCTAAGTCAATATTGATAAGATAATAGTGGGGTTGTGTGGCCCTGGGAGAGAATAAATCCATCCCGCCAGTTCCCAAATTTTAACGCTGGCCGACAACCAGCACACGGCTCCAAACCGGCGTTATTCCAAAAACACACGCGCCAAGGAATAACTCACGCCAAAAGTCTAATCATTGTACGGCCATAGCTTTCGCTTTGTCCAATACCATGGAACACGGCTATCCAGATAGGTTTTACACTCTGCAGAGGTTGTACACTTTACCCACGAGGCATGCCAGACCTTCCCACCGTTGTGGGTCGGAAAGACACACTAATGGTCCCGTACCTGCCTAATGTCACCACGGTACCACCTCGGAAAATCCACGACCAGGGGCTTCACATAATCATAACATGGCCAATAACTTTCACTTGCCAGATCCGACGCCAATCTCGTCAAGATCTTCTCCTGGCTTCCGATTGCAACTCCCTGCCTCCTGGTGGTACCGGGAGATCGTTCCAAACCCTGCCAATACAGGGGCTCGTGGTTGCACTAAGGTGCTAGGCAAGGCGGCACATGAACCGGTCCTTATACGACGGAAGCAAGCATCTTCAATAGCTACCCTCCTGCGAGGAGTAGCGTCCCAGAGATAGCCTCCCCTCTGAGGACTACCTCGCTTGCTCCCGTCTAAAAACATAACCCCCACTATGGGTTTCACTTACTAAGCCCACCCCTTTTTATTTCACACACACATCACCAAGTCACACTCACACATTTTCACACAAAAAGGATGTGAAGCAATATTATTAATTAACACAGTGTGATAAATCCTAAGCGGCAATATTATCCAACCAATCATTAAGGATTAATGATGTTGGAACCTAGGGCTAACAATGGATTAAGGACAGCAATAAACAAGGCATGGCTTAATCAATATTAGGTTACTCTAACTTTTAAATCATTTTAAAAGACCATGCATGTTTAATTTGCAAACAAGCTCTAAATAGGATATTTTGTAGGAATTAATTAGGTTAAATATGATCAAGGTGGTTAGGACTTGCCTTCACCAAAATCTTCCTCCTCTAAACCTTCTTCGTAGTCGGGGTCCTCGTGCTCCTCCTCGAAGTCTTGGTTATCTATCGATTAAATAAAAGAAAAGCTAAATCTACCGCTTAACACACAATTAAACAATCATTAAAATAAAATAAAATTCCAAAAAGACACAAAGGAGAATGGTTCTGGTGTGGTTTGATAGAGGATGATTTTAGATGAATAATGGTGCAACAATTATTTGATTTGGAGTTAAAATGACAAAGATATGAATATTTGAATTAAAGGGGAAAGGATTAAATTAGGGGTAGATTAACTTTAATTACGTATAATCTCCACCCTAATTTTCCAGAGGTGCACAAGTGTTGGAAAAGGGTTAGAAATGATTTTGGGAATTTTTGGATATTTTTAGGAATTTTTCTGATTTTAGGAAGGGCTCTGAATAGGTGCACAATAGCATACCTGTGCGCGTAGCAGAGGCTGACATGTGGGTCAGCTGGGGCCGGGGGCCCCTGGGTGCTACTGTGCTGTGGACTCGGTCCACGTGTGTGTGGACCGAGCCACGGTGTGAGGTGGGTGCACCGTGGGCCGGGTGCGTGGACCGCGGCGAGTGATTGACCGCGCGGGCCCGCGAGTCAGTGACTCCGCGCGGGATCCCGGCGGCGCGGCTCGCCAGAAAACTCGCCGTCATGTGCCACAGTGGTCGGAGAGGGGTACAGGATGGGTGCTCGTTGACGGATACCCAAATCAGGGTATCCTGATCTAGGATGCTTAATTCTGCTAACCGTCTCAGCTTAATTGTGTAGGGCCCACAGGAACAGGCACACGACAACAGAGCGCTCGAGGGGCCCACGGCCGACCCCGAGGGCACATACAAGTTCCGCCTCGTCCGACCCCGAGTCGGCCGGGGCCCACGACTTCCGCCCCGCCCGACCCCGAGTCGGGTGGGGTCCACAGACTCCGCCTCGCCCGACCCCCAGTCGGGCGGGCCCCGAACTCCGCCTCGCCCGACTCCCAGTCGGGCGGGCCCACAAGCCGCGCTTCGCCCGACCCCGAGTTGGGAGACTTCGTCGAGAAGATTTTCCTCTGGCAAGGAGGACAGGCATTTACGACGAGTAGCTGGGGAGCCTTAACTCTACCCAGCAACTCATCTACTTGCAGGCACGCGATCTGACCTGCACAGTGACATCCGTCCCATCTCACAGCGCCGCCTGACACCTCGAGTACAGCAGCGGGATGGCTACGGCATCATCATCACCCTGAACAGGGACGAAGACCGGACCGGCGACAAGACGGTCGCGACAGTCTGGGTTGACATCTCGACCACCTGCCCGGCGACCAGGCTGACAGGACGCCGCCTGACTAGAGCCACAGTAGCGGATAGGGATCAGACTAGTGCGGCGCGTAGCCGCGCTGTCCACAACTGGAAAGCCCCGTTCTCATTTGTAAACCAGCTCACTCCTTGATTATAAAAGGAGAGCTTGGTGCATGAGGAGGGGGGATCCAGAGATACAACGCACACAGACATAGAGATACACACGAAGAGGCTTGGAGTCTTTCTCCTCCCTCGCCAACACTTGTAGCTCCCCTCTGCAAGTCGAAACACGAACCACCCACGAACTGGACGTAGGGCATCGATTGCCTGAACCAGTATAAACCTTGCCTCTCTCGCAAAACCCTCGCCATCATAGAAGATTGTTAGGCGCCGTAGTTACAAATTTACTTGTCGGCCGGTTTCTTAACACCGACACTCGTGCACTACTCGCGACGGCGGACTGTGTGGGGGTGCATGTCGACGTGGACGGTGGCCGGAGCGGCGGTGCGACGCTGCCGGAGTGTGGCGGCGCGTCAATGTGTGTGGTGAGGTGAGCGCGCGAGCGTGAGTTTGTGAAGGGGAGAGGGTGCGCGTGCGTGCGTTGAAGGTGTGGGGGAGCTCGGCGATGTCGGGGAGTGCCCCACGGCGGCCGGCGTCAGAGAGGAAAGGGAGGCGGCGGAGGCGCACGGTGAGAGCTAGGCTGAAGCGCGCGAGGAGGGAGAAGGAGGGGTGCTAGAGGTGCGGGGAAGAGTGCGGAAGCTCACCTTGAGCTCGGAGAGGAGTGGGAAGGACGAGAGGCAGCGGTGCGAGGGTCGCCGGAGTTGAGGGAGATGAGGGAATTGGGCTCGGTTTCGCGCGGGTGAGAGAGAGAGTGCTGTGAGGGTGGAGGAGAAGGAGATGAGAGGCTGGGGCGTCATTTTTATAGCCGCTCAATGGCGGTGGAGCGGGCCGGGAAATATCCCGCGGCTGCCGGGATATTTTCGCCGGAGTTGTGGTGGTCGCGGTGGAGGTGTGGGGGATGGGAGCGGAGCGAGGACGCGTGGCAGGTGCTGGGGAGGGCCCCGGGCGCGAACGCGACGGCATTGCAGTTTGCTTTTTGACGGGGAAGAGAAGAACCGAGCGGCGCGGCTCGCCGGAGTAATGAACCCTAGCTTTAGGGTCATGATTGTACCGCGGCGCGAGGGGGGAACGGGCCCGGACGGGGAGAAGAAGTCTCGCACGGGTTCGCCAGGTGGCGGTAGAGAGGGAGGGTGCGGCGACAACGGCGTTAAGGCCGTGTCTCGCGCCGGCAGTGTCGCGCGGCGGCGGCGGCGCGAGGTTGACGAAGGCGCCAGGCCCGCCTGCCAGCGACTCGCAGCGGAGGAGTGGGCTGGGCACTCCTGGGCCGAGTGCGAGCGGACGGCCCAGTGGGGGCGCGGGAAGGAGAAGAGGAGAAATGGCTGGGCCGCGCGGTAGGAAAGAGAAAGGAACGGCCCGTTTTAGGAAATAGGTTTAAACATTTTGTTTTGTGAATTTGGGAGGGAAATTCAAAGGAATTTGAATTCGAATTTGGATTTGGATTTCAACACTCACTCAAACAATTAAATAAGGGCAATAAAATGGCAAATATGCACATGAGGGTTTCATGCATGGTTTTAATTTGGAGAAAATTTTTAATTGAGCCCTAATTGAGTCTAGTGAATTGTTTTAAGTTTGAAAATTTTTTAAAACCCATATTTTAGGGTTTATCGACATGGCCAAAAATGCGGGTGCTACATCCACCCCACGGACTGGTAAGCGGTGATGTGGGCGCGACCCAGCCTTTGCGAGGGACCATATCGATGGGGAGCGGGAGCGATAATTCTTTTCCACTGCATCATCACATAAGACACAGGGAAGGATCGACAATATTCGTATATTTTAAACCTATTTCAACATTTTTGAAATATTGTTCCAACATTCTCATATATGTGACTCAACATTTCTTGAGTTCTACTTCAACATATTGTGTAAAAACATCTAAACAGTGTATAAAAGTGTTGAAAAAATGTTGAAATTGTATATTCTAAATATTTGAATTTTGATGTTTAAAAATTTCAAAATGTATCCCTATGAGACGCAAACATTATGGATGACTTGACTCAAATTTTGATTGTAACTAGGTTCAACATTTTCAAATATATTGTTCCAACATTTTATGGTACAAAAGATGTTGAATTTTAGAAAATTCAAAATATAAAAGTATATGTTTATGTGAGATCTTGTTGTGTTGCATTAATTATAAGGATTACGATAGTTCAAACGATTAAGAAAAAAAAAAGAGTTACGCTTCAAGAGAAAGTTCCAATCCATTCAAAAGACTACACGTGGCATCGTCCGTATGCTGACTGTCAACCCATAACGGCTTTGACTCTATCTGTCATGCAAGTGTTGCGCTAGTTCACACCTGTCTGTAGCTCATGTGCCTAAGTCTCCACATGTGAGGACATGCCTTGTCCCATATGGTCAGGTGCTCGCGTTAAGATCACGGCCACCCGGGTTCGATTCTTGGACTCAAACTTGGGTCCTCACAAGGGCTTGTCCTTATGCGGCGCTCCTCCTCGCGCGCTGAAGCTTGGAGGTTTCTGAGTGCAGTTGTAAGGCCTGTGCGTGGGTGTGTTATGGAATGAGTGAGTGCATAGGCACATAAATAGATACTATAGTTGTACCCTGTAGGAGAGGCTTAAAAAAATCTCCACATGTGCTACGGCGAGCATCGCCTCATAGCGCGCCGTTACCTATAACTAGTACCAATGCATGTGCGCCACGCACGTGATCAAGAAAAATGCACCATTTGGCAAGACCTTTCTAGCATAAATTGGAATTCTAATGCATCATTAATGGAAAGATAAAGAGGAAGGGAGATGACACTGTAGAATTGTGGTACTACACATGGCTTTCCCACTCACATAATCCAGGAAGTATTACGTAGCGCAAAACAAGGAATGCATCAAATTAAATATTAATGTTCCATAGATATGCAATGCTAAACTGGCAACGCATGGGTAATAAGCCAGAAAAAAGTTCAATCTTAACACAACATGTTATTTCCTTTTTCAAATATCCCACATTTGCCAGTTAGGAGTCAACAGATGCACAAACCTTGGATTACTAATTTTGACCACCTTTGCCATGGTTACTCTAACTTACACCGCCCAGTTCTGAATGTGCTTTTAGCATCGTCTCAGTTCACTATGGTTGGTATCCACCACATGCACCACACTTGATTTCACCACACTCCTTCCTGGTGCAAAGAAAAGAAAACTAATCATTCTAAGTGGATAAAAAGTAACTTAATTCCCTCACAAAAAAGCACCTTAATTAGATTATATATTAGTAACCAAAAGATCATAAGGACATGTAACCCAACTGAACTCAAGTTTGTGCGAGTACTTTGTGAATCAAATAATTTGATTTTTTTTTATAAATGGATAATATACTGGCTCAATCCAGAAAAAAATATCAAAACCTCACTATGCAGAAAATCCGTAACAATACATAATGCTCAATTTCGTAGTGAAACCGTATCCTGAAAGTTATTCGAGGCTTGAAGCAGCACTTTTAGTTTGAAATCTGAGTTTGTACCTAAACCAGTAGTGAAACCATGCACATAGAGGGTTTTGTAAAAAAATTCATGAAAATGTGTCCTACTCAGTGCGCTCGTGACAAGGCTTCTCTATGGAGTCAAAGTAAATCACTTACCAAACTGCACGAAAAGATTGCAAGCCTTATACAGTGCCTGGATGGCGTTGCACCTTGTTGATCCATCTTTTACCTGTTATTTTGCTGGTAAAAAAATAGCAAACAAGATAATCCAGGATATAATTGATCCAAAAAAAAAAATTGCTAGCAAGTTCATTATGGACATACATATAATTGTAACCCATGCTAGAGAGAAAATGATCATTGTTGGATTATCTTTCTTTCTGTAAACCAAAAGTAAACCAACAGGAACACTCCAAAATAAAACGTGTACCTCAGTTTAACAAATTCATGATATGCGTGGACCAAATTTGCAAGCGGACTGCAAAAATGATTTAGTAAACAGATGTCCATATTCGAATGCAAGGGAAATCCTACATAGTGAAATTAGATATGTTATGCTCCTTATTGAATTATAAGTATAAGAAACATGGTTATATGAATCACGGGTTGATTGGATTACTGGGCACAAACAACATATGGATTTTACCAGGAATATTGATTGGGCTCGGACAGGCTGCAGGGCTGCAGGAAAAAAGGATCACCTGGGCAGTGGGCTCAGATCGTTGTTCGGAGTAATGAGTATTCTGCATCTCCATCTTCCTTTGATGCACAGGAACCTGTCCAGTTTGTTGTGGTACATCATCGGTCAGGCAATGGAGGTGTAGGGAGAAGAGCGCCCCTCACGTACCCCAAATCCTGAATTGCAGAAACTGGGATGCTGGTCGAGGTGGTCAGGAGCAACGAGATGTTACGAATGATGACCGAGGACAGCAAGACCTCAAATCCGTTCCCTTCTTGATCGGTGAACTTTGTCCATTGGTTAGGGTGGCTGCAAGGCAATTGTGTCGATTGATCGATGGCAGCGCGGTGACGAGTTGGATCAGGAGCGGTGAGAAGGAAAGGGGTGGGAGACGGAGGGAAAGGGATGTGATTGATTGCAGCGTGATTATTTTGGGGGTTTTGATAGCATCATTATGGAAAGAAATTAACAAAAGGAAAGCGTTAGTTTTAGGAGCGGCCTCTGGCGTGCTTTCTCCTTCGTGCAGAACCAGACTGAAGCCATCAGGCGTAAAAATGGAAGGCAATCAAATCTCTCGGTAATCAAGGAGGACGGGGAGCCGGAAACGGTCTACGGGTGTTGTCGCACGGGAGAGAAAAAACATTATTTTGAGCATTACGGTAACGCAACACTTCCAAAACATTAACGTTACCGCTAGCTAGGAGAGAGGAGGGGAGCGTTATGCCCGGGATTCGATGGAATGATTCGGTGCGTTGGATTTTAGAACCACGATATGGCAGGACGGTTCAGATGGCAGGATAGATAGATTGGCAAGGTGTAATTAATTTTCCTCACAACTAGTTCTTTATTAGTTTAGATAGATTAGAGACGCAGGCCCACGTCTTGCGCTTGCCCATTGTACTATGCCAAGCGGCCCAAGCCGACAAGTCGTTTGGCCCAAACTCTACTATAGCACATTGTTATAGACTGATGCAGTATGGAGGAAGCACGGCATTTTTCTCCACAGACCGACACGACAAGAACCTCGTCCCCATAAAGGGGGGCACCTAGCCCACTGCTGGCCCAACAAGCAATCATAGCCCTGTTCTTCTTCCTCTCCCTCATTCCAAAATTTGTTCCAGGGGAATACAAGTTCCGACTTAAGGAAAATTTGTTGGGGACAAAGAAAAGAAGTGTTTCAGACCCAAAAAAAAAAAGAAATTGTTCCCAGCTGAGGAAAAAATGTTCCACGCGAAGGGGAAAGAAAACTGTTTCGGGCCGAAGAAAGAAATGTTCCGGGCAAAGAAAGGAAATGTTCTGAAGCAATTTCGTTGGAGCGGTGAGCTGAGCAGGGCATCGTAATTGTTAGGTTATCGGCGAAAACGACGGCACGTAGTTCGAGATGAATAACAAAAGTAAAACTGGAATAGAGGAGACGAAATTCTTTATTGCGAAATTCTGGTGTCTGTACATAGGGGGTCTCCTCAACTATTTATAAAGGGGAAACCCTAACTTCGTGTTGGGCCCAAATTCGATAAACAGCCCACATGGACCAGGATTCCTTCTTCTGGAAGGTGGGCCTGGCCCAATAAAGAGTTTTACAACAATCCCCCTTAGGCTCTTTATCGTGATAAGTATGCCTCATAAAACTCTTAAAAACCCAGTGGGAAAAATAGAGAAAAGAGCACATATTACCACTACTCATATTGCACACATTGCCTCGTTAAAAACCTTATTGAGAAAACTTCATGTGAAAAACTCATAAGGGAAAAAGAGTACAATGTTCTAATCTTCATGATTAATGCTTATCAATCTGCATGACTGATATGAATCATCTTCGAGATAACTCACTGAATTCGAGAATGTGATGTACTTAGGGAAGTTCTCTCCCTGTTCCAAGCACTTCTCTAAGTCTTCTCATGCCAATACCACACCGACACTTTTCGAGAGTGCGAGCAGGTAATGCCTTTGTGAACATATCTGCATGATTGTCATAAGATCGGACATGTGTTACTAAAATTTCTCCCTGCTCTTGCATTTCATGCATGTGGAAGAATTTAGGTAATATATGCTTTGTCCTATTTGACTTGACATATCCCGATTGTATTTGTGCAATACAAGCTTTATTATCTTCATAGATAATTGTAGGGGATGGAGTATACGCCACTCCAGATGTAGTCATGATATGACTTGTCATCCTCCTGAGCCAGGCGCACTCATTTGCAACTTCAAACAATGCGATAATCTTTGAATAATTTGTCGATGTAGCCACTAATGTTTGCTTCGTTCATTTCCAAGAAATTGCCGTTCCTCCAAATAAAAACACATATCCCATCTGAGATATTGATTTATGTGGATCAGACAAATATCCAACATCGACATAACCCACAAGAGTTAATTCTCCATTCTTTTTGAAAAATAATCCAAGGTCTTCAGTACCTCTCAAATATCAGAGGATTTGCTTGATGCCATTCCAATGCCTCCGAGTTTGTGCTGAGCTATATCTTGCGAGTAGATTAACAACAAAAGCTATATCGGGTCTCGTACCATTCGCAAGGCACATCAAGGCACCGATGGCACTTAGATATGGATATTGAGGTCCCAATAATTCCTCATCTTCTTGCTTTGGTCTAAAGGGATCTTCATCTATATCAAGTGATCTCACCACCATCGGTGATCGGAGTGGATATGCTTCGTGCATATTAAATCTCTCTAATACCTTCTTCGTATAGTTTGATTGATGCAAGAGTACACCTTCTGGAGTATGTTCAAGTTGCAAACCCAAACAATATGTAGTCTTGCCCAAGTCTTTCATTTCAAATTCAGTCTTCAAGTATGTGCAAGTTTCTTCAATTTCATTGGTAGTACCAATGATGTTCAAGTCGTCAACATAAACAGAGATTTATGAATACGCATGGACAATCTTCATTCTTCACAAATCCCTTTTCCAAAAGAAATGTACTCAGCTTGTTGTACCACATTCTTCCTGATTGTTTCAAACCATATAGTGACTTCTGTAACTTGACACTATATAATTTGCGGTCATCTTCATTTGTAACTTTAATACCTTCTGGAACTTTCATATAGATTTCTGTATCTAGTGTTCCATATAGATATGCAGTAACCACATCCATAAGTCGCATCTGCAAATTCATATTCACTGCCATTGAGATCAAATACCGGAATGTGATTCCATCCATTACGGGTGAGTATGTTTCTTCGTAGTCAATGCCAAGTTTCTGCGTGAAACCTTGCGCTATGAGTCTCGCTTTATATCTAGTCACTTCATTTTGAGCATTTCTCTTCCGGACAAACACCCATTTGTGACCTACTGGTTTAATGCCAGTTGGTGTAAGGTTTACACTACCAAACACTTCTCTTTTCTTTAGTGAGTTTAACTCTGCACAGATTGCATCTTTCCATTTTGGCCAATCAGGACGCTTCTTGCATTCCTTTATTGATTTTGGTTCAGATTCCAAATCAATTTGAGTTGCAATCGTTTCAGCAAAGTATGTATTGACTTCAATTGTCTTTCTATTATATACTACTCCCGTCTCAACATAATTTGTTGAGTTTTCATTTCCTTGATCCTCGGTATCAATAGATATATTGAGGTCAGGAATTTCCGGTATCTCCTCATGAGATTCATGCACATTCTCACTTGGGTTTGATTCTTCAAGTCTCACCACTTCATGTGGATCACTTTCCCCTTCTATGTTTTTCATTTGATTCTTCAAGGAGCTTTAGCTTGAGCTTGTACTCTAGGCTTCTTAGGTGCCCTTGTATCCGGCTCACTCTCCCTCTTTCTAGCATTCGTTGCTTTTATGGAAGAAGGTTGGAATTCCATATATTCATCTCCTTCAAATGGGATTTCTATTCTTTCAGGAGCATTTGCGGCTGGTATATGAGACTTCACAATGTCTTTTGTGTTGGTGAAAGCTTCATGCAATTCATTAGCAACTCTCTGTAAGTGGAGTATATTCTGAACTTTGAGTTCAACTTCTTTAGTGTGAGAATCCATTCCTAGGATTCCTTTAGCATCCCAATCTATTTGCCGGCATTCTTCTCTAGAGAGATACTTTCCTCCCCCTAATGTCGGGAAATGATCTTCATTAAAGATACAATCAGTGAACCTTGTTGTATGCAAATCTCCAGTGGAGGGTTCTAAGCACTTGATTATGGACGGACTTTCATAGCCAACGTAAACTGCAAGTTTCGTTGTGCTCCCATTGCAGTTCGCTGAGGTGGAGGAATTGGAATGTATACAGCACATCCAAATCTTTGTATATGGGAAACATTTGGTATTCTACCACGCACCAATGCTAATGGTGATTCTTCATATGTAGCAGATGGTCGTAATTGGATAAGTGCTGCTGCATGCAATACGGTACGCCCCAACAAGAGGTAGGCAATAAGCAATTCTATAGCAATGGTCGAGCGATCAATTTGATCCTCTTGATTAATGATTCTGTGAGACCATTTTGTGTATGTACGTGCGGTACAGAGTGTTCCACTTTGATGCCCATACTCGTACAGTAACCATCAAATACCTTCGAGGCAAATTCTCCAGCATTATCCATTCGAATGGATTTGATTCTATGGTCTGGAAATTGTGTCTTCAATTGTATGATCTGGGCAGTCAATCGTGCAAATGCATGGTTTCTAGTGGATAATAGACATACATGGCTCCACTTCGAGGAAGCGTCTATTAACACCATGAAATAGCGGAAAGGTCCTGACAAGGGACTAATTGGTCTGCATATATCATCTTGAATTCGTTCAAGGAATGGCATAGATTCTGCTTGAATCTTGAGCCGTGAGGGGCGTGTAATAAGCTTCCCTTTTGCGCATGCAACGCACAAGAAATCTGCTTGATTTGAGAAATCTTTTGTCTTCAAGTTGTGCCCTGTTGCATTCTTCGCAATTCTCTGCATCATATTGAGGCCAGGATGACCAAGACGATCATGCCATAGCCGATATGCTTCTTGATTGGTAAAGATAGTCTTGAACGCAGCAAATTCCTTGTTTGGCTTAATGTACGTATAGTACAAGCCTGATTTGATCGACGGAAAACTTTCAATAATGGTCTTCTTGTTGCCTTCTTTCTTGGTCATAATCAGGCGTTCTTCACCTTCATCGTCATTGTTTTCTACGTGAAACCCATTGTGTCGGATGTCCCTAAAGCTTAACAATGTCCGGGTTGAATCCGGATAAAGTAGTGCTTCTTGGATTGTTCACCGCGTACCATTTGGTAGGACAAATGTGGCCCTTCCTGTGCCAACAATCTTATTGTTATTGCCTATAACAGTAAGAATGTCTCCATTGTACTTTCGAAGCGTTTGGAAATAGTAAGTGTCCCTTAAAATAGTAGCGGTGGTGCAACTGTCTACGAGACAGAGCTCCTCACCCGTTGTCATTTTGCTCCACAATGCTGTAATACATAAGAAATGTATAAACAAGAGAGTAATAAATGACAAAATTACTCAAACTTGATTTATTCAAAGCAAATGTCTTCTCTTCGATAGATTACATAAATTATTCCTTCTACGAATTTATTGAACTCCTATTACAAATAGATAACTAATGAAATAATAGTCTTCTTGACTATGCGGAATCTCCATGCACATCTTCCTCTTCTTCCATGAGATCATTGTCCAATTGCAGGTCAGAAGATTTGCTTGGTGTTGCATGGTCCATTGGTGCTTTGCTGTTGGCTGCATGCCCTCAACAAAATTAGCCTCATGCTGAGCGAGCTTCTTTTTGAGGGATTTGTATAAGTCAACATACTTCTGTGGTGTTTGACATATTTTGGACCAATGGCCATGCATACCACACTTCCAGCAATCCTGATCCTGTTCACCATACTCTCCCTCTGAAGGTGTCTTCTTTGACTTCCCCTTATTGTTCTTCTTGAAAGCATTATGGTTATTTTGAGCCTTCGGGGGTGCGCTTGGTGACGCTTTGGGAGCACCTTTACCCTTATTCTTCTTCTTCTTCTTCTTCTTCTTCTTCTTCTTCTTCTTATTGAAGGATATGGCATTCGCTTCATGCAGTGCCAATGAGCCAGTAGGACGAGTCTTATGATTCTCCATGATCAATTCGTCCTCCACCTGATCCTGTTGCAATGCATTACTCAAGGCGACATAGGTTTCATAGTTCTCAAGGGTGAAAGGTGGAAAGGGTCTTGTTAATAATATCCTTTTCCGTTAGCGTTTTGCCACAAAGCTTCATACGTGTGACAATCCCATAGAGTGCGGTGTTGTAATCCTCCACAGTCTTGTAGTCTTGGTAGCGAAGGTTTTGCCATTCACGCTCAACCTTGGGAAGCAATACAGTTTCAATTTGCTCAAAACGTGTATGCAAATTATCCCACAAGACTTTTGGATCACGTTCTGTCATGTATTCATTCTTCAAAGTGACACTTAAGTGGTGGTGCAAGAAATACAAAGCTTGTGCCTTCTCCACATCCATTGCAGCAGTGTCTCCTGTTGTTGGCTTCACGGTCTTCAAGAGACCTTTACTACATCGATTGCCCATGAAAAGTAGTTGCTTCCATGAGGAGTCAACACTTCAAATTCTCTCTTCACGAGGTCAGACATCTGCAAGATATCATGGTGCAGGATTATTTCATGTATCCAAGTAATAGGGAGCATAAGTATAACAAAAACTGCATGTTTAAGTTATAATATTGGTGTTTTTACGTAAAATCACCAAAATATGGGGTGTTATATGCAAAAATACCACATTCCAGCTAATATTCTATTTTTCTGGAAATTTTTCGAGTATCCATGTCAATTTTCGTAATTAACAGGATTTCCTCATAATTTTCAGATATTCCGAGGATTTTCTGGTAATTTCCAGATATTTCGAGGATATTTTTGTAATATTCTGATACGCCGAGGACTTTTTTGGTAATTTCCAGAGGTTCCAGGGATATTTTCATAATATTCAGTAATCCCAAGGACTTCTTCATAAATTTCAGGGCTGCGGGAGGACTTATTCGCAATTTGTGAAAACTGCGAGGTCTCTTTTGTAAAAATCTAAGTTGAGTATATCAGGGCCGAAACCCTAGCATCCACTTCACTCTTCCCATTCTCCAGCCCCCGCTCCTCCTTTTCTTCGTTTTTCTTTGCTTCCACCTAGATCCAGCCATGGGGGATGTGTAGCCCGAGCCATGGCCGGGTGGCCTGTGCGCGGCTCGGTCACCGGTGCGCCAAAGGGCGACACATTGGCTCACGCGCGGAGCAGCTGTCCACGACGTGTCTGCCCGTGGTGGCGGGGCCCGTGACGCGATCGTCTGGCGCAGCCAACCGCGCGCGCGGCGCGGTTCAGTGACCAGGCCGGCGCGGCACAGTGGCCGGCGTGGCACTGTGGCGCTGGGTTGGCTGGATGCGCGGCCTGCCGGTCGGGGCCCGCATGGTGCTCGCTGGCTGGACCGGAGCTGTCCCAGCTGGCAGCAGCAGTCGGGTCGGGGACCGGGGCTGCAGTGGGACGCCTCGGCGCGGCTGTCCGTGGATGAGGCCATCGGCGCAGTGCGGCAGCCTGGGTCCCGCGCGGCTGGCGCGGCGCTCTGGCTCGCCGTGGCTCGGCCCGTTGCTGCGCACGCGGCTAGAGGCTGGCTCGCTCGTGTCAGCCTGGGGACGCGGTGGCCTGGGAGCCCGTGCGGCACTCAGTGGCTCGGGGCCCGGTGTAGCGCAGGGTGGCTTGGGGCCCGTCGGCAGGATCTTCGTGTTTTTTTTTTCTTGTTTCTTCAGATCTAGGGTTAGGGCTCATAACCCTTTAGCCCTTTTTGCTTCTGTTGCTTTCATGTTGATCTCGATCCGTGGATGAACTAGGGTTAGGTTTAGAAACCTTGTTCCCTTTTGTTTGTTCTTGCTTGGATCTCGATCTAGATCTGTACAGGGTCAGGTTTCGAGATACCCGCCCTGTAACAGATTTTTTTTCTTGCGCGATCTGCACAGGGTCAGGTTTCGAGATACCCACCTTGTGACAGATCTGTTTTTGCGCGATCTAGATCTGCAACGGAACATATTATGCAGATCCGATCTTATTTGCGCGGAAATCCGGCGCGGTCTGTGCAGGGCACAAGGCCGTAGCACGAGGGGGTGCACTAGGCACTATTTTCTTCTTGTTTTCTTCTTGTTTTACGATTCTTCAGAGATTCAGATCGTCTTCAGGCGGCCGTAGCTGGCCCTCGGATCTGATCTCTCGATTTCTGGACAGATCTTCGCTGCAACGAGTCAAGATAGCAAAAATCATACGCAAAAACAAGAACGTACTGTAGCTCACCGATCTACTGGGCGAATTCCTCGTAGAGCGTGCTGATAATGTGTTAGGTTATCGACAAAAACGACGGCACGTAGTTTGAGACGAATAACAAAAGTAAAACTGGAATAGAGGAGACGAAATTCTTTATTGCGAAATTCTGGTGTCTTCTCAACTATTTATAAGGGGGAAACCCTAACTTCGTGTTGGGCCCAAATTCGATAAACAGCCCACATAGACCAAGACTCCTTCTTCTGGAAGGTGGACCTGGCCCAATAAAGAGTTTTATAACAGTAACAGACTAACAGCAGCTGGACGAGGGTGGCCTAGGTGTGGGTGGCGCAGGAGTAACCGAGCTCGTACGGCCTGGGTGGGCGGTCGGACGCCTTGCGCGCATCTATCGCCCGAGCTCCCATGTGACGTCGTCGTGCCCCATTTCACACCGCTGCCATGCGGTCAAGCACGTGCGCCGTCGCCTTCAAACTCCCCCACGCCGTGGCCGTGCCTCTGGTCTGCCTGCCCTGCCGCCGGCCAAATTATGTGTTCTGCCGGTTCACCTTGAGCGAGCGTGATACGCGCCATGCCCACTACGGTCTGTTCCGCATAGGACCGTGGCCGGCGATGGTCTTGGTACTGATGATGCCAGCCCCCGCGCTTGCATGCATCTGTACAGCGGCACACTGCACCTTCAGAGAGCGCCTTCCAATCTCCGTCTCTGTAAACCTGCCCAACAACAAAAACGAGCATGCGTAGCACACAATCTCAGTGTAGGTGATCGCAATTGTTTTTTACAAAACAAATCTTATTTTTTAGTTTCCATGTGGCCCAGCATATAGCTGCAAGGCTGTCGTTACCATGACCCCCGGGTACCCTCAAGTCCAAAGGGCCGAGTAACCTGACCAGGGTAGTCGGACCAGCCCAGAAGAAACCGAGTAGCCCATGATACAAGATGGAAGGTTCTACTACTCGGCTGGACATTGGAAAGGCTTCTTGCCTTGTACTCCAAGTATTTCCATGATGTAACCGACTAAGATCTTCCATGTAACCCTGTACCCCCGACTATATAAGGCGGGCAGGGATCCCTCTCAAACATACACAATCAATACCACGACATACAGGACGTAGGGTTTTTATCCTCCGGGAGGCCCGAACCTGTCTAAACTCTTTGTCTCGTGTTCACCATCGTATTCTTGGTCCCTTCGCCCCATAACAAATCTATCGAGGTCCTATAACCTCGACAGTGGCGCGCCAGGTAGGGGGTGCGTCGGGATCCCTCCGTCGACAACGATGGACTACTCCATCAACAACTTCGCTCCAGGCGCCCGCTTAGCTTCGGGAGCTTGGAGTTCGTCGCCGACAACCTCGGCAATCTCGTCACAC